>JAUMHN010445995.1:0-11053 GCA_032360265.1 Heliamphora ciliata
CAACGCGTGAAGTAAGTTATATCAAAGATCTAGAGACAACAACCATTTGACCGAGCCGTCGAGCTTAGGCCACAAACAAACAAGCATGCATATGATGCTGGTCATACTCGGATTTTTATCGAGCTGCCTATGTACCCCTTTGCTAGGATCAGACCAAAACGTAGTTCATGGGGTGAAATGCAAGAATGCAAGATAAAACTAATCATGATGCATAACAAATACAACGTAATGCAAACATGAGAAATATATTAATCAGTTTTAGGTCGTGAAAGGACCAACGAGTCAATTTAGGGTCATGAGAAGCACCGACGAGTCAGTTTAGGGTCATGAGGAGGACCGACGAGTCAGTTTAAGGTCATGAGGAGGACCGATGAGTCTGTTTAGGGTCATGAGGAAGACCGACGAGTCAGTTTAAGGTAATGAGGAGGACCGAGTCAGTTTAGCGTCATGAGGAGGACCGACGAGTCAGTTTAAGGTCATAAGGATGACCGAGTCAGTTTAGGGTCATGAGGAGGACCGAGTCAGTTTAGGGCCATGAGGAGGACCGACGAGTCAGTTTAGGGTCATAAGAAAAATCGACGAGTCAGTTTAAGATCATGAGGAAGACCGAGTCAGTTTAGGGTTATAAGAAAAATCGATGAGTCAGTTTAAGGTCATGAGGAGGACCGAGTCAGTTTAGGGTCATGAGGAGGACCGAGTTAGTTTAAGGTCATGAGGAGGACTGACGAGTTAGGTGTCAAATTGATAGGTTAAGTCAAGATCTAAGAATGCGGGACTTAGAATTAGATTTATCGGAAGCGAGATTGAAATACTCAGAAGTCAAGTTATGGCTGAAAATTTTGATTTATCGGGGAGAAAGATCGCGAATTCAGACGTCGAGTTAAGACCTAAAAATTCGGAACGAGGCAGGGGATAAAAATAATTGAAGGCCAAGTTATTAAATTTGTCGAAAGCAAGATAAAAATAATAAAAAGCCTAGTTACGATTTTTAATTAAATTTATCCGGAGGGAGAAAAACACCTTAAAAAGATAAGCGTTTAAAACACACAAAATTATTTTTCGAATTATTTCGAACACAAAATTTTTCTCGAAATATTTTTAAGATATCCCTGAGACACCAAATAAAAATTTTAAAGAAAAATAATTAAAGTTTTTATGTTTTTTTTTACTTTTAACAATGAGAAAATAAAGCAAAAGAAGAGAAAAACAAACCAAACAGCCCCAAGAAATCCTAAAACGCCATAATGAGAGACTGACGCAGGGCCGCTAACTCTCCAGTTGGCGGTCGCTATGATGGGAGTGACATGACGGTTGACAAGCAAGCAGGCGCCAAGATGAAACCGCTCTGACATGGCGGCCGCTGGGTAAAAACCCCTACGAGATGGCGGGCGCCATGTGTCGATTTAGGAAACCAGCGGTTGCTGATATTGAAGTTGGCGACCGCCAACTCTGAGCGCGTACACAGCCCTTTAAAGCGCGCGAGCACATCCCATTTGCATCCTTTCACTCTCTCTCTAACTCTCCATTCTCTCTTGTCTTCTCCCTTGCTCCCAAGCTTTTCCCTTTGTTCCTTTCTTACTTCCAAACTCACACGATGTTCACCTTGTTTTTTGTGATCCCATTCTTCTTCATGGCGGGCCAAGGCCATGGGGATGACGACTTGGGGGCACGATGGGACCCTTCCCTAGTGGGGTCACTTCCACGCAGCCCACTGTTGCGATGGATGCTCTTGTACTCGAGGCGGAGCTTGCCTCCCGTCGTGTTGCTGACAAGGCACGAGCAGCTTCTGTGGCATAGGTGGCTGCAGATGCTGCTGCTGAGGCCGTGGTGGCTGACTTCTTAGATCCCGACGCTGGAGATGGCCGTCCGGCACCTTTCAACCCTCACACCTACGCTTCATTGCCTCATCGCGTGGTTCCAGGTAGGATGAGACGCTACGAGCCTCCTGATGATGCGGTTGCTGTCAACGTCCTTCTACGAGAGCCCGACCACCACATGTCTCGTCGACGCCCATTGATAAGTATCCTATCCCTACTGTTTCAAAACCAAAGCATGATATATCAAACATAGACGCATACCTAGGATCCCCCATATGATGATGTGGTGAATGACGATGATGATATTAATGATTTATTTTGATGTGTTGAATGATTTTGATGATGATTGGGATTAGAACTTAGCTTAGGTACCTATGCGATGGAGAATAAAACAGTAGTGATACTAGGATCTTTTTAAACAACCAACAAAATGGGACGATTATTTTAGCGAAAAACACAAAATAAAAGGCTTAAGTTTTTATTGTTATTTTTAGAAAAACACAAATCTATGGGGGAATATTTGTTTTAATTTTTCGGGGGATGAAAACTAAAAAAATGTAATTTTTATCAAAAATTTTAAAATTAGAGTCAATCTTGTCAAAAAAATTTCTAAAAATTAGGGTAAAGGGATTTAAGAGGGCACTAAAGATTTTTAAGAAATTTTCAAATGTCTTAGAAAATTAAGGAAAAAAAATTTAGAAAATCTAGAAAATTTTAGAAAATCCTAGGAAATTCTTAGAAAATTTTTAGAAAATTTAGGAAAAATTTTAAGAAATTTGAAAAACCCTAGAAAGTTAAGAAAACTTTGAAAAATCCTAAGAAAAAGTAGGAACATCCTAGAAAATTAAAGAAAATTTTGAAGAATCCTAGGAAATATTTTTTTGAAAAATTCTAGAAAAATTTAGGAAAATCCTAGAAAAACTAAGAAAATGTTAGAAAATTCTAAAAATTTTAGAAAGATTGGGGCAAATTTTTAAGGACTCCTAGAAATTTAAGAAACATTTTCAAAAATCCTAAAAATTGAGAAAATTATTTTTTAAAAATTAGTGCAAAAAAAGGGCAAAACACAAGGTTTTTTTTGGAGGGGGGGGGGGGGGGCTAATTATGAAGAAAAAAATTCAAGAATTTTAGAGAAAATTTTGTCAAAAATTCTAAAATTTGGGGCAAAGATTTTTTTATTTTATTTTTATATTTGTTAATTATATATTTTTCTTTTATGTTTTTTTGTTTATTTTTTTTATATATTTTTATATTTTTTATATATTTTTTATTTTTTATATATTTTTAAAAAAAATCCTAGAAAATCTTAGAAATTTGAAGAAAATTCTGAAAAAAAAAAAATTAGAAAAATTTTAAGAAAATTCATGGATTTTAAGAAAAAAAATTTTTTTTTTAGAAGATTGGGTCAAATTAATTCTAAAGCGGTCAGGATGAAAGGGGCAACAAAAAGATTAATTTTTTTGAAAAAAAATGGTTGACACAAAGTAATAGAGGCCTATGATTGCTAGGATGTGCAGAAACCATGAACCTAGGGTTATGGTGCCTAGTTTTCTAGGGTTCGAAAAGAACCGAAGGATCATTACCTAGGGTTTGAATGATTTGCTTGATTTATCAGGGCATGTGTTTGATCTGCTCTTTGTTTGTCTTCTCTTTATAGGCTGGTTACTACGTCCGAGGTTTCGGAGGTTCAGTCTTCGGGGAGGTGTTGGAGTGGTATGATGCCCTCCCTGCTCCCAGCCGAGCTTACATCAACGCCTCTGGTTTTGCTTGCTTTATACCCCTGCTGGGTAGAACGAGCAATGACCGAGTTTGGCTGACAGCCCTGGCTGAGCGGTGGTGGGATACCACCAACACTTCCTATTTCACTACCTTTGAGGCTACTCTGACGCCTCTGGATTTCGCGCTCATTACCAGCATCCGGGTTGGAGGAGCTCCCATCCCATTTGATCTGACTATAGCCCAGTCGATTAATGCGCTGATGTACTTCCTCGGGGCCGTTCCTGCTCAGATGGATCGGGATAGAGTCAGATGCACCTGGTTCTTCGAGCGCTTCCGACACTTCTAGTGCACCGAGCCTCGCCACTACGAGTGGGTCACCCAAGGCTTTCTTATGTATATGTTCAGTACCTCTTTATTCTCGAACAAGGAGAATACCGTCCACTTGCATTACTTGGGTGGACTTGCTCGTCTTGACCGGGTTGCCGGCTACGACTGGGGAGGGGCAGCTCTCGCCACCCTGTACAGCTTTATGCGGACACTGACCTGGTTCCCTCAGGAGCTCAGCATTGGGGGATACTAGAGAGTCTGGGAGGTATGATTTAATTTATGTGCTTTTCCATTTATTTCTGTTACTTGTTATTATCCACTTACTGACATCTTCTTCTTTGCAGTTGTGGACCTACGAGTTTCTCGGGCTTCATGTCCCGACGAACTCTGCGACAGACCCTCTGGTTATTCCCCGAGCAGCCCGGTGGTCCCGAGGGCTAAAGGGGAAGAAGGTCGGGGGAAAGGATATCGACCGCTTTCGAGTCTCCTTGGACCGACTGACTCCCAACCAGGTATCTCTATTTCCTACTTATTGCACTGTACATTACTTTCTGCGTTATACTGCCCGCTACACTGCACTATACTTGTATTATCTCTATTCTCTTCTGCTCTACACACTAATTACTATATACTGATTGTTATTATACACTGCACTGTTTACTGTATTCAACAGGTTCACTGGGACATCTAAAGAGGCATAGCGGATCGGGCCGACACAGATCTGATGCGCAGCTGCGACATTGCTGCGAGGCGTATTCTGTTGAAGGTCCCATTTGGGTGGGAGTACTATCTGGGAGAGCAAGTGGTTCGCCAGTCGCTTGGCCTGGATCACTTCCGAATCCCTGTGATTCCTCTGGCCTGTATGCGCCGGACTGAGGATCTGAGCCGGGTCAACCTCCTCCTTGAGCTGGTGGGGACTCATGCCGCGGAGTTACTGGTTACTGAGGGGGACTACCTTGCCTGGGCCCGAGCTCATCCGATGGGACCACTAGGACCCGGCCCAGCTGGTGACAGGAGGAGAGCACCGGAGGCTGCTGGTGTTGATGCCACCATTGAAGGGGCTGCTACTACTGCTGCTGCTGGAGCCGCTGCTACTGCCGTTGCTGGTGATGCTGTTGGCGGGGTGAGGGGCCTAGAGATCCCATGGGACGTCTAGACTATAGTATATGGCTTCCCTTTCTCTCTATCGGTTCCTGTTCTGCCGACATCGGAGTTCAGGACTGACATCGGCCAGGTTTGTCTTCTATCTTTCCCTCAGTCACTTGTTCTTTCTTTATCTGTCTAGTTTTTCCTGAACTGTTCTCTTCTACAGGTCGATCAGGCTTGGTTAGACCAGACGATGCTGATGGTCACCGGCTTGAGAGTGTTGGTCCGGCAGATGGATGCCTCGATGCAGGCAGGCGGCATTGCTTTCACACCAGTAGCTGTTGTGAGTAGCTTGTGTGTTCTTTTCAATTTTTTTTCTGCATTTTCCTGTCTTTATTCTCCTTTGAGTCTTGCTTCTCATTCGACAGCCTCCAACTCCGGCCACCGGTATAGTGCCGCCACCAGCTCCAGCTTGGCATCCTGCCCTAACCCCAGCTCCAGTTCGAGGTCGCGGCTTCCGGGCGTCTTCTCGGGCTCGTTCCAGAGGATCTGTCTCATCTACTCGGAGCCGATCCAGAGTCGTTTCTTCCTCTGGCAATGGCGATGGTGATGACTTCGACAGACTTTTCGGGGACGACAGCTCAGAGGAGGTCGGCCCTTCCTGTCGAGTCCGCTCGAGGCACACATGAGAGAGAGAGAGAGCTTCCCCCCTTCTTTTTGTTATTTCTTGCTCAGATACATTTACTCTTTATTGACCTGCGTGCCTTAGTTTGGCACATTTACATACATTTATTTGATCCATGGGCCTGCGTACCCCAATTTTACCGTTTATTGGGCCTGGGTGCCCCTATTTTTGTTATGATACATTTGTCACCTTTTGATATATTTCGAGCCATTGCACCTATTTATTGCCTTATCTTGTATGATTCTCCTTCACTTACTTCTCAAACTGTCATGGATGCCACACTTTTATATAGATCACACAAACTGTAAGCTGACATGCACCCGCCATGTTCAAACATGGCGGTCACCTTAATACAACATGGCGGTCGGCATAATACAACCTGGCGGTCGCCACTGTCAAGGAGACTAACATAACAGTTGCTATTTTCAATATGGCGGCCGCCTGGTCAAAGGGCTGATGTCACTGTGCTGTGCTTTTTTGAGTTGGCGGTCACCAGTTCCAAGATGGCGGTCGCCACTTTGAATGGGCCTTCTGCCAAAATTTTGATTTCCCACCTTTTTCAGCCTTATAAATGGCTTATCCTCTTTCTCTATGGATTGAAGCATTTTCCCACATTGAATGTTTGAACTTTACCCCATTTGGCCTGAATGCTCTTTTCTCATTGAGGACCGTGGAGGTTAACAATCCCTTATTGTCAGCTGCTGCTTAACTGTGGGATCCGCAGTCTCATGTCTTTCGATTTGGCTTTGAGGAACTCTGCCCTACTGTGGAGGAATTTTCTGCCATGTTGGACCTGATTCCACAGAGTTCCGTTATCGTTTCCACTCCCTTTCTCTCGGCTCGACAGCGGGTGATGCAACTCTGTGGTCTGTCCAAGAGGGAGGCCTCCCTTCTGACCTCGAGGGACTGTCTTGACATTCCCTGGATTATTGAGAGGTTTTCATCCTACTGGTGACCTCAATAACCTTGGTTTTCAATTACGGCGACGCTACGCACTTTGCTTCTGCCTTCTAGCCCTGTATCTTCTTGCCCCTTCTGACAGGCGAGTTAGTTGCGCTTTGGTCAACATTGCAGGACAGATGTGGATGGGGAGGGATTTCGTGCCACTTATTTTAGTCGAGACACTGCTGGGCTTAGACGCTTTTTGTCGTGGTGAGACCAACACCTTTGCTGGCAGCCCCATACTTCTTCAAGTAAACTCAACATCTTTTTCTATATCAAGTTCACTGTCACACCGCAAAGCCTTTCCCTTACTGTTCTTACTCTTGTTATAGATCTGGCTGATGAAGAAGGTAAACCTTGTTCAGAAGCCTCCCACTGATAGGCACAATGCTGCTGCTTTCCTTTACCACCCCTGTTATCAGATATGTGACACCGAGGCAGCTTGTCGACAGTATCTTTTTTCTCTGATCGGCCTAAACATTACCTGGCAGTGCCCTTGGTGGCAGATCTCCATTGTGACCTTGACTACTATGGATCATCCTGGTGTGCTGTTGGTTGGCCTACGTCAGACTACCTTTTATTACCCTCATCGGATTATGCTGTAGTTCGGTCGCAGTCAGACCATCTTTCCTAACATTCGTGATCGTCTGTTCTAATCTGTGCTGCGGGCTCCATTTCTAACATTGTATCATGATGCCTGGCCTTCTCGTTCACGTATGGAAATACAGGAGCTGCAATGCCCTGAGCCTTCTGATAAATAAAAGACGTGGCTAATACAAGATAGGGATAAAGAAGAGGGGAAACATGCAGCAAAAAGGAGAAGGATTTGAGGATCTCTGCTTTATGTTAAAAAATTTCATAGCTTTTTTTGTAGAGTTTGGGACTTGTGTGCCCTCCTTTTTATTTCAAAACTTTGTAACTTCAATTAAAGTAATGAAAAACTCTCACTTCATGTTTGAGATGGTTCAAATTTATCCTAAGTTTTCAAAATTTCAAAAACTAGTTTGCATTGGCCTTACTTAGATTCAAAGATGGTTAAATACAAAGAATGCGACCGAACTTCTTAAAAGAAGCTGCCTACGTATCCCAAAAAGATGGAATCAGGCCATAATGTAGTTCGAGCTTGGTTTTCACTCTGGTATTAACACTCCTTTTGTAATGCCCTAACTTTTACCAAGGTCGCCCTTTCGGGTTTTCAGCCTTACGGGCCGCTCTAACTTCAACCTGAGTTGCCTTTTCAATTTTTAACTCAACGAGCTTTTTATTTTATCTTTATTTTTACCTCAAGAATAGTACTTTTTGAGCTGGTCAAGGTTAACTGGAGTGGAGAATACATTGCCATCCAAATCCATAATAATGACTACGCCACCGGTTATGATGGTTTTAATGAAAAACGGTCTGGACCAGTTTGGCTTGAATTTGCCTCTCGGGTCAAAGATAGGAGTCCTGATTTCCTTAAGAACCAAATCTCCTTCTCTAAGGTCCTAGGTCTTGACCTTCTTATTGAACGCTCGAGCTATCCTCCTTTGGTAACCTTGTACATGAAATAAAGCTTGCAGTCTTTTTTCATCAAACAAGAGCAATTCTTGCATCTGGTTGCTCTGCCATTCTGCTTCTAAGATATTGGCCTCGGCCACTACTCATAGTGAAGGGATTTCCACCTCAATGGGAAGAACAGCTTCCATCCCGTACACTAAAGAGTTTGGAGTAGTTCCAGTTGAAGTTCTAATTGACATCCTATATCCCCAGAGTGCAAATGGTAGATGTTTCGGCTAATTTTTGTGTGAATTGATTATCTTTTGCATGATTTTCTTAATGTTCTTGTTGGTTTCCTCGACTGCTCCGTTGGTTTGCGACCAATATGGTGAAGATTTGTGGATTACTATTCGGTATTCTTCGAAAAGTTCCAGGACCTCTCCTTAAAAATGTGAACCATTGTCTGAGATAATTTCATGTGGGACTCCATATCGACAAATGATGTTTTGCTTGATAAACTTAGCGACATGGGAGGCCTTCAATACCGAGTAAGAAGCTACTTCTACCCACTTGGTGAAATAATCAATGGCCACTAAGATAAACTCATGTCCATTGGATGCCTTCGGTGTTACTCTGCCAATCACGTCAATGCCCTATACTGAGAACGGCCATGGTGATGTCAGGTTGTACAGCTTAGACGGGGGAACATGCATAAGATTTGCGTGAATCTGACACTTATGACACTTTCTCACAAACTAGATACAATCTGTCTCCATTGTCATCCAAAAGTATTCCTGTCGTAGGATTTTCTTGGCTAGCATATTTCTGCTCATGTGTGGTCCACAGACTCCTGCATGTATCTTTTTCATTAGCTCTTGGCCCTCTTCAGTGTTTACGCATAGCTTATTGACCCCAGAATGTCCTCGTTTGTATAGTCTGCCACCACAAACGACAAATTATGCAGATAGTCGTCGTATTGCCCTTTTGTCCTTTTTGCTGGCAAACATGGGATACTCTCCCGTCTCTACAAAGTTCTGAATGTCAAAGTACCATGGAAGGCCGTCAATGCTTTCTTCAATAGCGATTGTCATCTCATATGCCGGCTTTCTCTTCTGCTCAATTATCAAGGGCCTCATTCGGACTCTAGGCGGTATGTCAATCATGGATGCTAAGGTGGCCAGTGCATCGGTGAACTTGTTCTGCAGTCTTGGTACATAGGTAAAGATCACCGATTCAAAGCACGGTATCAGCTTTTCTAGCTCCTGATGGTAGAGAATCAATGTCACGTCCCTAACCGTCCATTCTCCTTTTGCTTGTGAAACCACTAGTGCTGAGTCTCCGATGACTTTCAGCTTCCTTATCCCTAGTTCTAAGGCTACCTCCAATCCAGCTAAACATGCTTCATACTCAGCCTGATTGTTGGTGACTTCAAAATTGAGCTTCAATGATAAGGGGGCATGCGACTCGTCGGGAATGACAAGGAGGACTCCTATTCCATAGCCATATTGGTTAGATGCGCCATCGAAATATAGAGTCCACTTGTCATCCCCAACTTTCATCAGCTGTTCGTCAAGAAACTAGAACTCCGTGTCTTCACCTCCTTCAACTGGCTGGTTGGCCAGGAATTCTGCCACTGCTCTGCCCTTGACTGACTTCCGGGTGACATACTAAAAATCAAATTCAGATAACAGCAGCAACCATCGAGCCAACCTTCCTGTCAGTGCTAAATTTTCAAATAAATATTTCAATGGATCCATCCAGGAGATGATATTTACTGTGAAAGACAACATGTAGTGTCTTAATTTTTGGGAGGCCCAAACCAAGGCCCAACATGTCTTTTCCAGCGGTGTGTACTGTATTTCCAACCCGGTCATCTTCTTGCTTAAGTAGTAGATGGCCTTTTTAATTCCAGTTTCTCCTTCTTGTGCCAGCATACATCCCATAGCTGAGTCAGTCACTGATAAGAAAAGAATCAGTGACCTGTCAGGTTTGGGAGGAGCTAGAACAGGTGAATTTTGTAGGTACTGTCGTACGGCATCAAAGGCGTCTTAGAATTTCTGATCCCACTCAAACTTGACTCCCTTCTTCAATAGGCGGAAGAGCGACTCACAGGTAGTCGTCAGCTTTGCGATGAACCGACTGATAAACTGAATTCTTCCCAAAAAGCCCCTAACTTCCCGTTCGGTCTTTGGAGGAGGCATTTCCAAAATGGCTTTGATCATCGAAGGGTCGACTTCAATGCCTCGTTAAGTGATCATGAATCCAAGCATTTTTCTGGCAGTGACTCCAAATGCACACTTCTACGGGTTGAGCCGCATCTTGTATTTTTGGATCATTTTAAAGAACTTTTGCAGTGCTGTTATGTGGCCATCCCAATCCTTGGATTCGACTATCATATCATCCACGTACACCTCGACCTCCTTATGTATCATGTCATGCAGTAGAGTAGTGGCAGCCCTTTAATAGGTTGTCCCTGCATTCTTCAAACCAAACGGCATCACACGATAACAATAGGTGCCCCAAGGCATGGTAAATGTCGTCTTTTTCCTGTCCTTGGGATCCATCAAAATCTGGTTGTACCCAGAGAAACCATCTATGAATGACAACAAGGCGTGCCCCGAAGTACTGTCTACTAAGGCGTTGATGTGCAGCAGCGAAAAATCGTCTTTCGAGCTAGCCTTGTTGAGATCGCAAAAATGTACGCAGACTCGGATACGATCGTCTTTCTTTAAAATTGGTATGATGTTAGCTACCTATTTCGGATACTCTGTTACCATCAGGAATCCAGCATTGATCTGTTTGACAACTTCTTCTTTGATCTTTAGAGCCCATTCTAGCTGGATCCGTCCTAATTTTTGTTTGACCGGTTTGGCATCAGGATATATGGGGATATGGTGTTGGACAATATCAAGATCAATTCCGGGTATATCCTCGTAAGACCATGCAAACACGTCTTTGAATTCTTTTAATAAAGTTATTAATTGCTTTTGTTCAACTAAGG
>JAUMHN010446003.1:0-11053 GCA_032360265.1 Heliamphora ciliata
AATCAAAGAGAATGTTACCTTCAAATATCAAATTCGTTCCATAGACTTGGCTATAAGCACCGATTTGAAAGAACCAACCCAAAATTGATAGATCGAATAAAAAGTTTCAACAATCTAGAAACATTCAAAAATCCAGAAAACACCTCAAATAGCGTCCAAAACTCGTGAAAAGAATAACCATAATCATCAGTGGACCAAGTCGACCAAGTTGGGAAGATCAAATTCCATCACATGTGCTGACGTCAGCAACCACGATGCTTGTTTCAGCACTACAACAGTCTTCTAATGATCTTCCCAACACTCTTGAAGAAGGATCGATTGCTCTGATACCAAGTTAAAGTGTAATGATAATGGTTTTAGTGTTAGGAAGAAGGAAGAGAAAAGGAAAGATTAGAGAATAGATTTTGGGTTTCTTATTCTATCCAATTCACCACTGAGTATTTATATTAAAGCAATAAAAATCTAAATTACAAGAAGACCATCCAAACATAAATTAGAGAAGTAAATAAGAAGATAAAAAAATACTCTCTCAATATTTTGAGCATATTTTCTACTTATGCTATTCCTATGATTAATCAAACCACCATTGTGCTCAAATTCAAATTTCCTTTATTGATGAAATTTTAGGACAATATCTATGATTATTCAAACCATCATTGTGCCCAAATTCAAATTTCATTCATTGATGGAATTTTAGGATAATATTGATGATTTTTGCACCCCTTGAACCTTTCATATCTCATCATCAATTGCTATATGATTAAAAAAAAAAAGAATCATTTGTCATTTATCTTTATGCTTTAAAGAATGTGATGTGGTACTCATAAGAAAATAATTTTGATGATATAACTCATGTTGAGATTGCACATTGGTTGGATAGTGGTAATTTTATTTAGTGCACCTAGATCTGAAAACTATGCTCTATAATGAAAACATATGCTCGAATGTTTTATCTATATGAAAAACATAACTGCATCAATTGATGTAGAATGTGGAGGGGGTGAGAATGATGGAAGGTGCACAAAGGTCGAAACCCTAACACAAGGTCATAACTTGAAAACTCAACTCTTTGTTAATTCAACTCTGATTAATACAATTAGTGAGCCTATGATTTATAGGCTGGATACTTCTTCTTACTAGTAACAAGGGGAATCCGTCAGGCCCCATACATGGTCTTACGACTTTGCGGAGCGGAGGCCAGTGTTTTTGGTAACAGTCGCCCGGGCCTCTTAAAATCCTAATCTAAAAAGAAATTAAAATCTTAATCGAAAAGGATATAAAAATCGTATATTGAAAGATAAACTAGAATGCTAACTAGAATCCTAAACAAAAAAAAAAACTTAATTAGAATCTTAACTAAATGATATAAAAATAAAATCCTAATTAATAAAATTAAATTAAATATTAAATAACTAAAATAAAATTGTAAATGGTCCTTTGATGTCGAGAATAAGTATGCAGATCAATACTATCTAATCGTCAAGCAACATCTTGCTCTTTTCCTCCTTCACCCGACTCTTCCTTCTCCTCCTCACTAGGAATAAAGTCGCTCTAGATAAAATTAGGAAAAACTATTCCTTGAGGTTCCTAATTTTGCTGAATCTATGTATCCAACGGCAACATCTCTTCCAGTTTGTCTCCCCCGGAAGAGGTGTCAGGGGAACAGAAAAAGGACTTTGTCTCCCAGAAAGCAACATCCATATTGATAAACATCTTGCAAATGGTAGGAGCATAGCATTTATAACCTTCTTGAGTAGTTGAGTAGCCAACGAAAATACATTTAACAGCATTATAATCAATTTTCACACTTGGGTGTTTAGGTGCATTAACACATTCAGTACAACCAAAAATCTAGGGCAGAAGAGAAGAGACAGATGGAGACCCGAGAAAAAGCTCCGAACGAGTTTCGAACTGAAGGACACTAGAGGGCAGGGCAGACAATTAATAAGATAAGCAGTTGTAAGGACCACCTCACTCCAGAACGACTTGGAACATGCAATAGTGAGGAAGAGAGAACAGGCAACCTCAAGAAAACAATTTTTGCATTCAGCGACTTCATGATAGGCACAACCTCAAGAGCGCATACACAGTTCATCTGAAAAATAATACCATGATCCTCCAAATAGGTGCTAAATCCACCACCAAGATACTCAGTCCCATTATGGGTACAAAAAATCTTGATGTTGGAATCAAACTGGTTATGCACCATTTGATGAGAATCTTGAAAGCACGAAAAGACTTCTCTTAGTGCGAAATAAATATATCCAAGTGATACGGGAATAACAGTCAATAAAGGTCACAAACTATTGATAACCAGAAATAGAAGTAACAGGTGAAGGGCCCCAAACATCAGAATGATAATCATTGCCGGTCTGCAAGAAAGCCTGAGCGACAATAAACCATACCTTGTGTGTAGTATCCAAAAGTAAAAAACTGCAACTAATGAGATGTTGCATATAATGTAGTGACCATGACATGATAAGAGCATTTTCCTTTATCCACGGTGTGCAAAAAGGCCTCATGACTATTGGCTATTTAGTTTCACCAATGATACCCAGATACGTTGCGAACAGCAATGGCTGAACTACAGGCACAAGACTAAATCAAATAATTACCACTATCCAACTTAAAGGGCTAATTTGATGACATGGATTGTTAGTAGGAGTCCCAGAATAAGTCAACCCTAAGCCTTCATGACCACTAGAAAGCTTTCCAGTATCAGACATGGCCTTGAAGAATCAAGAACAAGCAGTGAGAGACCAAAGCAATCAATGAACTCAGCAACGGATGTGAATCAAAGTAAAACTGAACCACGAGACAACCAATAATACTTTGAACATGAAAACCAACTTATACCAGATCACGGTAATCCAAAAGAGAGCCAAAGGAACTACTGCAAAACCTAGCCGCCAACAGCAAATCTACAAAAAAACGCAAAGCAAACCCTAGCCACGACTTGTGGGAGTCAGCAAACAAAGCTACAAACAAGGTTTGTCGAGTCCTCTAAAACTTGATTTGACACTGATCGAAGCCTAAACGTAGGCGGCAAACCCTAGCCATGACCTGAAGAACCAGAAAAACTCAGAGAACCCATTTAGAACCCTAGTTGTGCACTGAAATCAACTAAAGATCAACAAGAAGGCTGAATCGACCCCACTGGAACCCTAGTCAACACCCATGAAAGCAAAAGAAACCATCAATTCAACCTTTAACATCCGCAATCACACCTTCCAAAGAACACCAAAAAAATGCCGAAAATGGAAAAAAGCTGAAGAAAAATATCAAACATAATCCAGAAAAAAAGGAAAAAATCATCTTTCATCTTCAAGACCAGTCGATCATCTGGGAGTAGTTTTTTTTTTACAATGACGAGTTCAGAAAAGAAAAAGAAGAAAAATAGAAAAGGAGAAAAGAATAACCAAATCCTTTTTACACAAGATCGCGCTATGAGACCATGTTAAGATTACTATAGAGATAGAGAAATAAAAGAGAATTATTGTAGCGGCGAATGAGAGAGCTAGGGTTAGCTCCCTTACCACTGTTATTTATATAATAAGACCAAAGTATAATAATACCCTTAACTTATCAGGTTTTCTCTGGCTCATAAGTGTGTCTTTCTCGGGTACTCTCGCACTCGAAAAGGATATTATTGTTATCATCTGGAGTCTCCACGATGCCAATGTGACCTTGAGCTAACTCTGTTCTTCACTCCATCATCTCAACAACTTTCTTCAGATCTCATTTGTTGTCGTAAGGGGGAGTCCTCTTCTCCTACTCTTCCTTTACCTCTCTCTATGCCACACTCTTCCTTCTCTAACCCCTCTTTGCAAGTTTATCAGGGATCTTGAGAAAGCTCTATCGCCTCGTATGACCCGGACTCTTTATTTATCCAGTAAAGGTTTTTGTTTCCTCGACTCCTTATGATTATGTTACTTATCTATTGCTTTGCATCAAAGTAAACATACCTCCACCCAACATCCTATTGCTACCTTTGTATCGTATGATCGTTTGTCACATTGTATTCATTCCTTTACTTCTACATTATCGGCTATTTCTATTCCTTCTTCTTATAAGTAGGTTATGTCAATGTCTGGATGAAAACTTGCTATGGATGAGGAAATGAGTGTTCTTTATAAGAATCAAACTTAAGAGCTTACCACGCTTTTACCTGAGAAGTAAGCGGTGCGATACCGTTGGGTCTATACAATGAAGTACCATCTAGATAGTTTTGTAGAGTGCCTTAAGGCACATTTGATTACTAAGGGATACACCAAAACCTACGGGATTTATTATTTAGAAACTTTCTCTCCAATGGCTTTCCTTAACTTTGTCCGAATTCTTCTATCTATTGCCGTTAGTTTCTCTTGGCCCTTGTATCAGCTTGCTATTAAAAATGCATTTCCTCGTGGCAACCTTCAGGAGCAGGTGTATATGGAGCAACCACTTGGTTATGTGATTACTGGTAGTGAGCATCTTCTGTGTCACTTGCACAAGGCCCTATGTAGTTCAAAGCAGTCTCCCTGTACCTAGTTTGATAGATTTAGCAATGTTGCACACTTGCACTTGCATATGGAATTCGGCGTTGTTAAGTCACTATTTTTTTCTTAAACTTAAGCTATTAGGAAATGGGTCCAACAATGTATATCAAGTTGTCCAACAATGTATATCAAGCTATCCAACACTCCCTCTCACATGCGACCTTGTCTCGCACGTTGAGAGGTGAACAAACTGAATAAGTGTACTAACACAGTGCACAATAACAAATATAACAGAGAAACACATCATGGAACTTGAACCCAAGACCTCGTGGAACCAGAATTCTAATACCATGTTAAGTCACTAATTTTTCCAAAAACTTAAATTATTAGGAAATGGGCCCAACAATATATATCAATCTATCCAGCAAGCGTTCTACTTCTGATCAACGTTCTACTTCTGTTCACTCTCTGTCTTTGTTAGTCACTTACCTGCTAGAACTATTGTATTGATTGTATATGCTGATGATATCAATATCTCAAGCAACAACTCGATTGGCACTGTTGATCTAAAATGATATTTAGGGCAACACTTTCATACTAAGGACATGAGTACTCCCCATTATTTTATATTAAAATTTCTCTCTCCTCCAAGGGAATATATATCTCTTAGAGAAAATATATGCTTGACCTTTTCCCTAAAATGGTTTTCTAGGGACTCAACCTAGTGACATTCCAATAGATTCCACTATTAAGCGTGATGTTGAACAAAAACCCCTTCTAGAAGTTGGTCGTTATCGACGGCTTATTGAAAAGTTAATTTATCCTACTGTTACTCGTTCCGATATCACATATGCAATTGGTGTGGTCAATCAGTTTATGAATGTTCCCCGTTTTCCACATTTTGATGTTATTTGTGGTATGATACACTACTCGATACATTCCCCACATCTTGGATTGTTATATCGTCCATTAAATCATTTATTTGTGATTGGCTTTAGTGATGCTGATTGGACTAGTAATCGAACCTCTAACTATTGTACCTTTGTTGGCGGTAACAAAAAAAATGATGTTCCTCGTTGCAATGTGAAACAAAATATCGTGCTATGGTTGATATTGCCTCCAAAATGTTGTGAATCCAATCTCTTCTTCAGGATTAGGAGATGTTTTGTGATTAATGACGATGCAAATTGTCGCACCTTCTGTTCGCTAAGAGAATCAAATTGGTGATATTCTCACAAAACTATTAGTTTGTTTTATGTTTCAGCGAATAATCTCCAAGTTGAGAATGTTTGATCCCTATGCTCCGGCTTGAGAGGGAGTATGGCACGTTATTTATGTTTAACAAGGGTGATTTTGTAATTAGCTTCAATTCGACTCTAATATAAAAGTTTGTGTGGTGTAGGGGCTAATTATGCCTCTTTATTCTGGTCCTATTCTCTCTCTTTCTTTCCTATCTTCTTCTTCTTCCTCATCTCTTTCAAACCTAAATCACTATTTTACGATTCAACTATAATGAATAAATAAAAATCTTTTTCAAAAAAAGAAACACGTTGTATCAATATCTTTTGTAGCACAAGTGTAGCATTTTATCAACATTTCATTTCAAAGATGTTCTACCTCAAGACTAAGTTTTAATGTAAATGATAAGGTATTGATATTGTATTGCATGTATCCTTTTTTGGAATTATTGGTATGCCCCATAGGAATAGTAAACATTACCAACACAACTGGCTCCATTGAATTGATGAAACAGCCTCTAATTTGTCACCTATTCATCACATAAAATATAACCATCGGGGTTTTTTTTTTTTTTTATCAGAAGGAATTACACAGCACATATATTGCTCATGGATGCAAAGACAATGGGCATGGGCACCACTAGATTAAAAATGGAACCAAGACCAGATTTCCTTGACAAGAAAAGGAATTGAAAAGCCAAGCTTCTTATAGGCGAACAAGCAATATCAATGACCACGCGGAGAACTACAATGTAGAAAATCCAACTAGATGCTGGGAATGGCTGCCGGCCATGCATAGACCTATCTATTTAATTTATTCAAAACCATTTATTCAACAAACCAAACCCCCGTTTTCAAGCTTGAGCTGCAGCACTAAATTATGTCATACACATACTTCAATCAAATCAAAAACAATTAATAGATCCACAAATAAAAACGAAAACACAAGGCATGATTATCTTTTTCACAGTGTGGTTGTAACAACTTTACTAATGTTACATGGTGTCACAGGGTCAAAATCTCAAACTTGAAAATTGCCTTGTGATGGCACTAAGTTCAACAAAACTCAGTCGCAACCACGAATATGATGAAAAGACACGCACATAGCAAGAAATATAAACACTCGAAATTTTACAAGATGTCTCAACCCTTGTATTACCACCAAGTAAAATTACAAAGGAAAATGCCTTAGCACGCACGCCACAATTCTGTGTGCCAAAGCTGCCAGACCATGCCCACATATATAGGCATGTGGTAGTTACTAGCAGTTGCTAGCATATACAAGCATTATGTAGTGGACATCCCCCACTACTTAGGCACATGTGCAGAAAAGAACCACGTTGCTGACACTTGTCATGCCATGAACATCTTCAGCATAAATCCTGTAACCGCCAATAACCGCCCATGATGCCACACACACGCCACAATGTGTTGGCATGTTGGCTATGACAAGTCTTCAGGTTATAACTGCCCGTGACTGTCCACAATGTTTGCAACATAGGGCAGCCATGCACAGACATGCCAGCAATGCTAACTGCCAGTCATGTGCAAGGCATGCCCCCTAAGTGCCACGCCACTTGGTCAGTCAGCTGAAGTAGTGTCAGCTGCCTAGCCCATGTTAGTGCCAGCTCCTGTCTGCCATCTGCCCACCGAACCGCTTGCTTGTATTAACCCACGAAGCCACCTCGAATATTATGGCATGCCCTCCTCACGCCACCATGGGTCGGCAAGGGTGTAAGGTGCCACCACATGCCGCCCAAGACACCCCAATGTCAGGGTGCTAACACATGGCCTCTTCTAAATTTAAGAATAACTGGTGTCCATCACCCAGCTCTTTAGAAGGGTATAGAATACGTGCTAGCATGTTTTGGATATGCACCCACTAAGTATGCCAAAATATTTGAGTTTATGATATAACTAGGCATAAAAGTCTCTTTTTTGAACTACACATTAGAGTCCCATATTATACGCAAGATGCTCAATGTTAGTTTATAAACATGAATTTTTAGCAAAAGGATGAAAGTATCCAAGAATATAAAGTCTAGCTGTAACACCTCGAACTTGTAACAATAAAACCCCCACGATAAAAGGGTAATGAAACCCGAGTTTAAGCTTTCATCACAAAGTCAAATTAAAAGATTAACCGAAATCGAACTTTGTTGACAATATAAACCATAACGTTTCTTTTTCCCCGTCAATATCGAAGTAAAACAGAGCTTTTTAAACTATAAACGAGCCTCCTAAAAATAGCTATTTATATCGTAAAAGATACCCAAGAGATAACCAACAAATCTTCTTTTCAAAACAAATTTTCAAAAGTGTGCCACCCAGTAGAGTCCGCTCAAGCGGAATCCCTACTGCTCAAGCAATAAGGTACCCTAGAGCAAACTGCTCCAAATCCTGAAAAACAATTTAAGTGTGAAAAAACACCAAAATCTCCCCCTCCTTTGAACCTAGTTTTCATAATCCAAAACTTTAAAGTTAAAACCTGCCATTACTTTGAAAAAAAGCCTCCAACTTCTCGAAAACATGAAAACCAACATTTTATGTCATAGATCTTCATACAATAAACGAGTAAATCAACCCGGAACACGAACCCACCGATCTCACATGCATACAAGTCATGAATCCATGGCCTTAGGGCCTTACAAAAGGAATCGCTACCAAATCGAGTACATTCTCCTAGTGTATCAAGAATTACAAATACTATACCCAAAACTCCTATGATACAACCAAAGGAATACATGCAACTTCTTCAAAAGAGGATGACCCAGCAAGGACCCAACTATGGTCCACCTCACTTGACGACTTGTTTCTCATATTCACCTGAAATGTGTTTTAAACAACATGAGTCGAGATTCGTAGGAAATAGACTAAAGGTAAACAATGCATGACGTGCGAGGATGATTATGTGAAATGCACCACGTAATTTTATCCAAAACTAAGCCCATTTTTCAAACAAGTTTTTATTCACATAACTGGGTTTTCATAAATAAACCAATTTCATTTTCAAGCACAACACTATGGTTTTAGCTTTTTATTTTATCATTATTTTCAAACCGCTTCAATGTTTTCACATTCCCAGTCACCTTCCACATTTACCACAATTCTAAACCATTCAATTAAAGTTTTGCAAACCTAATTCCATTCACAAATTTCATACTTTCCATTACTCTCAATTATTAACCAAGGTTTATCAAACCCAAACCAATTATTGATTTAATTAAGTACCAAGACCCGGACGGCGCCTATAGACCCAGGCATATTTATCATTACCGAGCTATGCGAGGCCCAATGAATAAATACCCATTCTATAGCCCAACACGGAGGGAGAGCGCATGTTTCGGTTTCTCTTGAAAACATCGATGGATGGGCTGCCCAAGAGTACGTTTTTACGAGGATTAACCCGAACGAAGGGATTACCTTATATTCTGCAAGTTTTCGGTCTTTTACCGAGGAGTAACTCGTGCCCAAACTTAATTATCCAATCAAATTAAACAGTACCTTAATTAGATCATTTACATTAAAACCAACGCGAGTCTAACCCAAACGTGGTTCCTCTCTTCAACACTCAACACACTTAGGGTTAAGCCATTAAAACACAATTTGTTTTCATTCACTTTACATTCGGGTTTAGTTAACCCAAAACCCCAATCAATCATTATGTGATTTTCACATTTTACCAAATCCATTCAAAATCCCCAACCCACCATTTCATGGTTCCCACATTTTCTCAAAATTCATGAACTTTATACACAAATAGATTAACACAACCTCTAATTTACAAAAAATCAAGTCAATTTAACCATTTGAGTTCACCAACCCAAAATGCCCTAATTCGTTCAAGGTTCAACCCAACTAAAACCCTAACTCCTCATTTCCCAAATTGATGCATCTCTAACAACAACAACGAGATAGATTTAACATAAATCATGCTTAAACCCATTAATATCATGCTTTAACACCAAACCCCTAACCTAGGGGTTCCAAAAACATATATTTATCATGCTTTTATGTGAATCCAACAAATATACAACTCATATACATACAAAGATCAAGATTAGTCTTAGATCCTACCTCTTTGATGATAAAACCTCAAAAACCAAGCTCTAGCAAGCTCCAACGACAAAGATCTCCAACCGAATTGTGAGAAACGAGCATCCAACGCGTAGCGTCAACCTCCAATGGATGTACAATCGAGAGGGAGGCAAGGAATCCACTCTGGAGGAGCAAGGAGAGCTCTAAGAAATTACCAAACCCAACCCTAGGTCTCAACTCTTGCTCTAGAGAGAGGGAGGGGTGTAAAGAATGAGGGAGAAAAGTTAAAACCCGTAACTTAAATTCTGCTCGCCGACAGTCCGCTCGAGTGGACTCCCCACCGCTCTAGCGGTTCTTTCTAACTTGATTTTAAAAACATTTCTGCTACCTTATCACTCGAGCTGGCCCTAGGCCACTCGAGCGGTCCACGCTGGAAAGAACCCCAAACACAAGATGTATATACGGGTCGAATTATAAGCCAAACACCTTAAAACTCAACCAAACACCCTAAAAAATTATCCTTATGCAATACTAAGCATACGATTATCGTCATCATAATAAAATTTCAATTCCTTCGCACAATTAAACCCGTTTTCATCTTCCACATGAGGTTTCATAACAAGTTTTAATCCGCCCACAAAATAAAAAGGGACCAGATCCCTACACTAGTCACAGTCAAATTATGGCGTAAGAGAATTATATGAATTCAACAATTAACACATACAAGCACTCCTCAATGCCCCACGCAAGTCCATGTAACATAGAACTATACAAAATATAGAAGCCCATTCCATTAATCTTATAGACGAACAATAGTCACTACTGTAATTTTTAGTATTTACAAAATACTAAACATCATTCTAACCCATAGAATTAATCTAACCCTTCTAATTGTCATATTTTAAAATCAATAATATTAAACAAATGTAAATTAGGTTGTCCATTATTTCACTACTACTTTGTTATCAATACATTAAAGGTACAACTTCTCATAACAGGTACATCTATATAATAAAACAGAGTTGGTTTCTTAAAAAATATCTTATCTCTCTTCAACATAAATCTTGAATAAAGGGCTAAGATTATTCGCATCTTACATCCTACGCTCAAAAACACATTTCATAAAAATATACTGTCTCTACCTTCACTAGCCCGCCCAAAACACGGACCCAAAATTCCTCATTCACTCTCTCTGACCCAGAGAACCTCGTGTCCATCGCCTCTATGTTGTTACCAGATTACACCTACAGATCAGTTTTCCTTCTAATCTTAGCCCTAGCCCTCTCTCTCTCTCTCTCT
>JAUMHN010446013.1:0-11052 GCA_032360265.1 Heliamphora ciliata
AACTCTCGACACCTGGTTTCATCCACGAAATCGACAAAAAACTAGTTTTTCACCTAAAAACCCAACTGAACATAAACTTAGATCTACAGCAAACCAACTGGTAAAAAGACACCCGATTACACGTAGCACCCTTATAAAACATATAGGTCTAGAATCCTACCTCGGTGAGTTCAAAACTCGACACCTCGATTTATGTGCAAAATCAAGCCTCGCTAGAATCAAAATTTGATTGGATGGTTGCGTAGCCCACCATGCCAATAGCAAGGATCCACTGTTGGATTGCTAAAAACAGAGCCCCATGCCTCCGAGAACTTAGAGAGAAGGCAAAGAGAAAACATGAAGCTTGTTGGAGAAGTTTTGGAAAATATCTTTATGAAAATATATAACCCCAGACATTTATAGGCCTCCAAAATATCTTTTTCTTTGAAATTTTGAAATTCGTACCACAACGGCCTACGGCCCCAGAAACCTACCACGCATGCATATCTAAGCCCGATCATACATCAAAAGCAGTAAAAATATGCTCAAACAAAAACACGTAATGCGCGTTCGAAAACGTCGAAAAAAGAAAATGGATCAGGGTCTCACAATACTAAACCAGGGTTTAAATGCATAAAATCACGTACTATCACTACGCTACACAAACCACGTCACATGTTACACACGTGACTCACACAACACCTGCAACTCATGCAACATGCATCACATGCATCCGTTCCTCATAACCACATAACCATGCCTATAAAACATCTGAGTTTTAAAGCATGCAACTATGGTACACGTAAAGATACCAAAACCATGTAATCCACTTACATAATCCATGTATAATAAACCACAGTTGTAAATGCATAAAGCCAGCTATAAGCACACATAGCCATATAACCTCAAACCGTGACATCACCCGCCACAAAACTCGACATCCACTCATAGGGACAACCGGTAACCCACACAACCAAGCCTAACTGGAAGGCTACACGAAACCCCTCAAACCATGAGGTCACTAACACCACCCTTTCCCTAAAGGTGCCACGGGCCCTAACGCGCCCCACAACCAATGATGCGCAAGCACCATGCACATAACCAGCACGCACACAACCGTGCCCCGACAACCCGCATCTAACCATGCATGCCACCCCCGAGGACGACACCTAAACGAACACCCGAATCCACAACAAGACTCCTAAGGACCCAACCCGACCAACCGAACCCCCAAAGGCATCCAACAGTATTTCAATTGACTAACCCCAAAATCAATCAACTGAATACTCATGAAAACCAGTTGAAAACCAATAAACCAACCACCAAAACCACCAACACACAGCCCAAAACTTCAATCGACTAGACCCAACCCCCAGTTGACTGAAAAGCACACTGAAAAAGCCCCAAAACGCCAAACACACAGTTCAGTCGACTGACCCCATGAGTTCAGTCGATTGAACCCAAGAAACTATGTTCCAGTCGACTGACCCCATGAGTTCAGTTGATTGAACCCAAGAAACTATGTTCCAGTCGACTGAACCTATGAGTCCAGTCTACTAACCAAGCACAAAAATCATTTTTAAGCTAAGGGTTCCACCTCCAAACCTCAAATCAAAGCCTCCAAACACCCATCCAACACCCTCGGACATACACACGCCCAAGCCTAAACTCAAAATCATGAAAGAAACACTCGACACCCGATTCCATCCATCGAAATTGTCAAAAAATGGGTTTTAAACCCAAAAACTTAACTTGAAGCAAACTCAGATCTATAGCAATCTAATCGTTAAGAACACCCATGATTACATGTAGCACCCTTATATAGCAGTATGGTCTAGAATCCTACCTCGGTGAGTTAAAAACTTGATGCCTCAAATCACGTGCAAAATTGAGCTTCGCCGAAATAGAATTCTGTCCGAATGAACGCATAGTCCACCATGCCAAAAGTAAGAATCCGCTGTTGGATCGTTGAAAACCAAACCCCGGGCTGCTGAGAACTTAGAGAGAAGACAGAGAAAAAAAAACTTACTGGAGAAGTTTTGAAAATATCTTTTGAAAATATCTAACTCCAGATATTTATAGGCCTCCAAAATATATTTTTTTAAAATTTTTCAAAATTCACATCGCAACACCCTACGGCCCCCCAGGAACCTGTCCGCATGCATATCTAACCCTGGTCATGCATCTAAAAGCATTTAAACATGCTAAAATGAAAACGCTAAACACGCGTCGAAAAACGCCAAAAAAAAAAATGGGTCAGGGTCTCACATGGGTTTTGGGTATGTCTTTGGAGTTATCACCCCCTTTGGTTCTCAGTCTAGGGCATCCTTGGTGTACCAATTTTTGAGAAATATTTTGGGATAAATTCTTGGGTTTATGGAAAGTGATTATGATGGAAAGTTGTTGGGTACCATGAGTTTTTCATCAACATTCTGAGTCGCGTACCTTAGAATTTAGGTTGACACGAGCAAGGCATCACGGATCTTAAAGGTGGGATATTTGGTACAACGGGAATTGTATTGGTCCCATTCGCATTCGGAACAACCGCATTGCACCAGCCCCCGACACCATGCCATTGAGATTGAATAAAATAGCAGGGGTATAAAGCCCAGCAACATGGTTATTATTCACAACGAGGCTCGATTGATGGCTTAGTGTTCAATGGTCCAAAAGTCTACTCTCGTAATTCTTGGCGTGGAATTCATATTTTTGTTTCTTTGAGTATGGCACTTGTACTGCATCTATCATGACATTCCTTGCATAATTAGTCACTTTCTTATTTACTTTCTTACCATGTTGTATCTTTCAAATCTGCTTGTCTCTTTGATATATACATGCTCTATGTGTTGTATGAGATGTGTTTTGGTGATTTTGTGCTGTGAGTTTGGTTAGAGAGTTTGGGAGAATTTTTTTTTGCGCTTTTGATCATGGCTTTGTGCCACAGGTGAGGAGGAAAAAGTGTTTGAGGAAGAAATCCCTTACAAAGAAGGATAATACAATCAAGGTGAGCTCACAGAGTATGCAGATCCTGACGATGCATAGATAAAGGACTATGTAATCTTCTTTGGGAAACTGTATTGTTTATGTATTCTCAATTAGTGTTTCAAGACTCAATGATGTAATATTATAATGATTATTTATGAATAAAACGTTAGCATAACCCTATTTGTATGTATATGTATGTCTTAACATACTTGGGAGCCGGGGCGTTACAGCTACTCGTTATAATAGTGGTTAAATCCAGGTATTGTTCCAACAGGGATTAGAAGGTTGAGTTTCAATTTTCTATAACAGAGAAGTTAATCTAGTTTTTCTATCAAAAAGTTAGTTAGTTTGATTATTAAATTAAAGATAGAAAATAAATAAACTAAAAATAAAAGCTGTATTTGGATGAGAGAAGAGGATTTTAGCGTTTTGAATCCACTCTAGCCAAGTTATTTAGATTAGTTAAGATTTCATTACTTTTATACAGTTCAACTAAATCCAGTCCCGGTTACAAGCCGGGCATAGATGATCAAACACGAAGTTAAAATAGTTACATAATCTCGCATTTACAATTACAGAAAGTAAAAGTGGAAACTATATTAGAACTTTAAAGCTCTTGATAAACACTCAACGTCTAAAAACCATACAACGAAGTTAAAATTGTATTAAAATAAACAAGAAATTAGTCCTAAAATCTAAAGTACCGACTAGAGTTTCATCTAACCCTAGGATAAAGAAGTAGCCGCTCATGCTGCTACTATGATCCATGCAAAGTTGAGGAATAATGGAATCTCAAGTCTCCGTCTTTGTTTTTTAGTCATTTCCTGAGCCTCAGTCGTCGCCTTCTTGTGCTTCATTAAATCTTAGAATGAATGATGATCAGCTCTGTCCCATAATGGCCTTTTTATAACCATACTGCGCCCTAGGGTTTTAAAGTTTTGCGTTGCATAACTTACGTGCCTCGTTCGAATGCCTGTTCAGACGCAATCTTTTTGTGCAAATCCGTCCAGATGAAATATTTCAGTCTCGAACCATCCAGACGCTCTAGTTCTGTCTTGATGCAAATTGTCTAAATTGCCCACTTTTGTGCTTTAATCCACTTTTGATCCATTTTAACTTGTTTCACCACCTTCACCCCTCTCCTAATGTAAACACTGAAACACTTATAAAACATATTAGTAACCATAAAATCAGGGCTTTAGTTGATGTATATTATAGGATATAATCGGCGCTTTTATGCACCAATTATACCCCAACTTACATTTTGCCAATCCTCGAGCAAAGCAAAAAGAAAAGAAATATAAAATAATAGGTACACTCCCACATGCATTTTGGAAAATTCAAAATTAAACTACAAGCTTTCTACTCCCACTAATCAATGTGCACATTTTTTTAGTTACTTCCATCTTCACAAATAATTTACAAATAATTCCCATAAATTTGAGCTCAGCGTGTGTGAGAACTCAACCACTTCCTTGATATCATGCTTTTGAGTAATTGAAACTTGAACTTCTATTAAAACTATATCTTGACTTCAATTTACACTTGGTATCCACTCATAATTAAACACTCAGAAGCAGGTTTATATATAGGCGTATTCGTGGTATGCAGAAAAAGTTGAAAGGACCAATGTAGGGACCCGATTGTAAACACCCCAATTTGATCCCACCTAATCTTAGGCGAATCCGATAATGAAAACAGGTGAATTAGTGCTTTCGTACGATCCTCGAAAAGTGATCTAAGCTCAGTATTTGAACCCAGAACCTTTAAACCAATGAAATTTTGATTAACCATCAAAACTTGCAACCCAAGTAAGGCAACCGCCAACTCCCTTCATGGCGCCCGCCATAGAACTTTGTCGAAACCCTAGCCAAAGGTGGCGACTGCCACCTTTCATCATGGCAACCGCCAACTTCCATTGTGGCGACTGCTATAGAACTTTGTGGAACCTTTCAAAAACATGGTGATCGCCAACTTGCATCATGGCGACCGCCAACTCCAAATTGTTTGACGTGTCCCAAAACATGGCAACACCTCATTGGTTGAAGAATTCTATAAATACTGTATCACAGCGTACGTTTTCGGTACGAATTTTGAGTGAGAGAGACTCTGCTGATATATCGAGTGATCTTGACCCCCGATGCTGAAGCCCTGCTGAAATTTCGAGTCCCGAACCTCCAATACCTGCATTTGAAGCCATATCTTGGACCACCATCCGAGGATTGGACAATTGGAGTTCATTCTGCAGACTTGAGGATTCCCCGACAACCTAGGTACCTCGTTTGGACCCTCGACCTATCTAAACTCCATTTCTCTCTTTGGGGTGGTCGAGTTAATATTCATCTTCAAATTATGCAATTTCATTTATATTCAATGCAATGTAGTTTGTAGTTTGTTGTTAATTTCATTTATAGGCTATTTCATTTTTATTTCGTTTTAATTCCTTGATACATTCAACTAATTCATTAAAATAATGCTAATATATCTCTAACAATTACAACTCGACAATGCTGTTAATTGTTGTAATCAAAGCACTTATATGAAAATTATTGCAATTGTCAATATTGCACCCATTTAATTGTTAATTTTATCTTAATGTTAATTTAGTGCTTTCTTTATTAGTACTTTTATTTTTCTTTTAATTTAATGTTCTAGCATTAATTACATTCATTTCTTTTTAATTAGTCTAATTTTCATTTATTAGTATTTTATTCTCTTGTACCATTAATTGAATACTCCATTTTAATTCTTAGCTTTAATAATAATGTAATTTTCTTAGCATTTATTTTCTTTTTTTTATAATGTAGTTTTATTTTCTTTTCCATGTTTTATTTATTTTTGTAATGCATTAGTCATTTCTTTTTCATTTCTTCCTTGTAATCTTATTTTAATGTTCTAGTTTTTTATTTTTCATTTTCTCTTCATTTTCTTTTTTTTATATTATTTTATTTTCTTTTATTCATCTTATTTTCATTAATGCTAATGTTTCACTTTTTTATTTTTATTATTAAAGTATTTTATTAATCTAAATCTCTTTTAAAAGTTACATTTTCTCATTTCTTTTCTTTTGAAGTAAGTTTAATTTTCTCTCTATAATATTTCTTTTATTCTTTTGTTAAACCCGAAAATCTAAAAAAGACTTTTAAGTTAATTTTTATTTTTAAATAGCACTATAATTTTCTTTTTTCTAAAAATAGTTAAAATTCAATTATCCTTTTCATGTCACTTCTTTCTTTTATTTATTTTTATTCTTTTTCAAAAATATAAAATGTTAACAACTAAATCTTCTTTTTATTTTAAAATCTTCTTTTGTTAGCCTAACTTTTGTTTTATAATATTTTTCTTTTCTTTTCTTCTATTAACTACAAAAGCACGAAATCATAAAAATATCTCTTAATGTTCTTCCATCTTTAATATAAATAGTTAAGATTTTCTTCCTTAATATAGCATTTTTTTTCTAAAGCTCTTTGCATAAGCTTCTATTATAGACTTTCTTTTAGAAATCTTTTTCATGCACATTTTATTTTGTATTTCTTTATTAAATCATCATGTTAATGCATGTTTGATTGAAAGCATGTTTAGAATAATTTGGTTTATCTATTATCACAAATCATGTTTAGATAATTTTGGCATCTTTAGTTTAACATTTGAACCATACTAGTTTAGGTCATTTTTGTGAATATAGCATGTGGGAGTGTTTTATGTATCGTTTAGATATAAATTGCATGCCATAGGATTTAGAATTTTTTTTTACACTAATTTATTTTGGAGTGTTATGTACATATTGTATGTATTTTCTATACTTGATTTTGAATGTTCTCTCTTTGCCTTCATTTTTTTTATTTGCATGCATTTGAGAAATTCTATTAAAGAACCAATGATGATTAGTAGAGGTCAACCTTACGGTTGGGCGAACGGGGTGCCTAACACCTTCTCCGATTCGTACCTTAGCCCCCGAACCCTATTTCTCTGGTTAATGTTTTAAAAATCAGTGGCTATTTTTGTTTTTCTTAGTTTTTCTCAAAAACTAAGTGGCGACTCTATTTTCAACGAAATGTGTTTTTCAAAATTTGGCTTTCAAGGTGTTTAAAATATTTTTTAAAATATCTTTGACTTCCCTTATTTTCGACGCCTAAATCCCAACACCACAGTAATTTCTAGCGACTCTACTAGGGACTGGTTTTTAAAATCAAATAAGAGGGCTAGACTTGAAAACATTATTGGTTCTTAATTAAATTTCTCATTCGCATTTTCGCATACATATGCATTGTTCTTCAAACCCCCCTTGCCTGGTCGACCTGATGCCCTGAACGTTAATCCGTTTTGAGAATTGTTGGGAAGACGGGCAACCCTTACTGACTGTACGCTATCATAGGTGCAGTAAAAGAGTTTGGGCGTACTGTTTGACCATGTCCTGCACCACTCCAGGAATGGGAGGTATATACCCGGCTCTATTCAGAAGGTACCATGTTCGATTGATCAAAATCGGCCTTTTGCATATAGTAAACTTAGAACCCCCTAATTAGGTGCTGCTAACCTTAATAGGATTATGTGTTTTTCTTTATTGTATGTTTTGATGGTATATTGTTAGGATTCTTTGCTCGGATTAGACTAGTTCTTTGTCCGAGTTGGGCCCGAACTTTCTATTATCCTTTGATTAGATTAGTTTTTCGCCTTCGGGTCCTTACCCGAATTTCGTCCCTCACCCTGATCTGTTTTTCACACCGTAGTTTTCTTCCCGGGGTCATTTCCATGTTTCATTGTAACGCCTCTGGGGTAGTCTCTCTCTCCTCCGAGTTATCCTCGAATTGTTAGTTCTTCCCTGTCGTTATAGACTTCTTCCCGGAGTCATACCTGTGTTTTGTTTTTGGACCTTTAGGGCTGTTTCTCTCCCTTTCGGGTTCTTCTCGGGTTATTAATTCTATACCCCATCTTTGACTAGGCTTGCTTTCTTCAAACCCCTTTCTTTCAACCTATGTGAGAAAAGTTTTCTTTTTCTATCGTTGTGCTGTTGGTTTTTCCTTAGAATCGTAGGTCGAACCAGTGTCTTGAGGGTTAGAATAATCTTCTTGTCGAAATGCCGCCCATCTAGATAAAACCTTTCCTTTAGAATTTAGCTGATCTATCCCCTTAGTTCTTATTCTGGGTTTTCAGATGTTCAGTTGTTATGCTGCTGGCATGAGCCCAACAGGGGTGTTATTTCAGTCTCAGCTGTTTTGAGTATCTGAGATTTTGCCGTCTGTCATTCGAATTCTTTTGGAAAATATCTGAGACTGGTTATTCTGCTTGCATGACCTACGTTTTTCTGTGGATTACCATTGATCTGGAAAGAGAATAGTTGACACGAGTTTGGGAAAGATCAAAATTGGGCAGACTTCGCAGAGTAGATGAATCAACACAGATGGCAGAGAACGAAGTTAATCTGATAGCCCTGATGAGGGCTATTGCCGAGATAAAGCGGGCTATAAAGCAGCAGACCCAGGCTTAAAACTAGTGTCAGGTGCAGATACAAGCAATTCAGGCTCGTATGCTCAGTATAAATGGACACCCAGACAATACGAATGAGAACGGTGAAGATTTTTGGGATGACAACCAAGGACCAGAGATACCGCAAGTTGTTGTGCCACCTCGGGTTCCCCGCCCGATTGTGGTAGAAGAGAAAAACACCGCTTTGCTTAAGGAATCCGTGCTGGCAAAAAAGATTGACCGAATGGAAAAGGAGCTAAGGAAAGCTAAATGAGTGGAAGAATATATGCTCGATGTAGGGGGACTCTGCCTATTTCTAGATGCCAAATTGCCAGAAAAGTTCAAAATACCAGACATGGAAAATTTGACAGAACCGGAGATCCTAGAATTTATCTCCGAATGTATGTTGGTACCCTGTCACCAATGGGAATTGATGACCAGTTGAAGGCTCAACTCTTTCATCGATCTCTTTTTGGGGCAGCACAGAAATGGTTCCTCTCCCTTGATGTAGCTAAAACTAGAACTTGAAAAGACATTGCAACAGTTTTTATCAGCCAATATAGTTATAATGTCCAACTGGACGTAACTACTCGAGAGCTAGAAATGACCCGACAGGAGAACAGGGAGTCTTTTGTTGATTTCCTGACCCGCTGGAGGAGTAAGGTTACAAAGATGACGAACCAACCCTCCAAGAAAGAGCAAGACAGGATCGTAGTGAAGAATCTTCAGCCTCCCCTGAAACGCTATCTGATCACACAACCTCTTTCCACATTTGAGCAATTGTTTGATGCTGGGGTTCAAATAGAGGATGCAATCCAGTTGGGGACATTGAAAAAGTATAGCCGAGCCAGAAACCACCAAGAAGGACCTTCCCCATAACCAATCAAAATCCATCCGCTGCTCGCTCAGGCGAGGTGAACCTTTTAAATCCTTCTTCTTCCACACATCCAGCAAACAACCTTCAGCAGTCAGATAATGGCCAACAGCAACAAAAGCCGAGGAGGGTCTTCAGCCCTCTCAATATTTTTTTATCCATCGCCCTGAATCGACTCGTCGAGAAGGGGCTCATCAAGCCATTAGACCCCATACCTGTTCCTGATCCACTTCCTCCGAGATACAATGCCTCCCAATATTGTGCCTTTCATCAAGGCCATGGGCACCTAACAGACAAGTGCATGAGACTCCGTCATGAGATCCAGAATCTCATTGACAACAAAGTAATCTCTCCTCCATCTGCTACCCCAAAGTCGAATGTCACTACTAACCCACTATCGAATCATGCCAGCCAGGCTGGGGTAAATTATATGTCTCTGGGGGAATCAGAGGACTCGAGCCAATATATTTGTTCAACATGCCTGCCACGCCCTCGTGTTTCGTCTACTGAAGATCAGTCAGCATGTTCAGTTGTCATGGTTAGAGGCAGTCGAGACAAGATGGAAGAATGAAATGATAATGCATGGAAATGGTATCGACCGCTAATTCAAGTCTACCAACAAGAGGAGGAGTGCAGCGAAGAAGATGACTGGTCATTGGATTACCCGAGTCGACCTTATGGGTTTAGCCATGTGCTTGATGAAATCACCCTTCCCCAACTTTTTGAGGAAGAAGTGTACGTTGATGAAATGCAGTCCTATTGGCTGGTAAGGATTGTGTTAAAATCTGATGGGGCCGAGTGGATTAATTTATGGGCTGCTCAGAAGCAGCAAGTGAACTTCATCGAAGAAGATATCTAGGAGGAGGTTGACAATACATGGGCTATCGAAGATGATCAGGAAAGAAGGGAAATGACAGCCGTTAGTGACCTAAGTGATTTGTGGGCATTCGAAGGTCCTTTGCACATAAACGAAGTAAGACAAGCTGATAGTGTGACAACGGGGTTATGGGACCCCGAAGACAGCGTGGAACACCTAATCAGAAGTGGATGGCACTTTAAGCCAGCTCAGTTAGAGAGATGACAGCCAAGTGAAAAAGGAAAAGAGGCAGAGAAAGAGGAGGAGGATGATGCCGTATTGAGACAGCTGAAAAAGACGCAGGCCAACATTAGTATCTGGGGCTTTTTGATGGCTTCACATAAGCACAGACAAGCTGTTTTGAAAGTTTTGAACAAGGCCAATGTTCTGATAGAAGCAACTCCCGAGTAGCTTATTGGAATTATTCTACCAGCAGCCGAACCAAGAGTCGTTTTCTTTTCTAATAAAGATTTGCCCGCGGAAGGAAGAAGTCACAACAAGCCGCTTCACATCACCATCAAGTGCTTAGAAAAATGGGTCCCGATAACCCTCATTGATAATGGGTCTGCCTTGAACATTTTCCCATTGAGGACGGCTGTTTGCTTAGGGATGAGGCCAGACCAGTTCACTCCCTGTAATTAAGGGGTGCAAGCCTATGACAACACAAGAAGGGATGTACTAGGACTAGTATCGTTTGTCGTTTCAGTGGGACCACTTGAGACATCAGTTGAGTTTCACGTGCTAGATGTGCCGGCCTCCTTCAATCTACTGCTCGGTAGGCTGTGGCTGCATGACCCAAATGTCCAAGCAGTACCATCTACCCTTCACCAAAAACTAAAATTAATAAAGAATGGGGCAGTTTTGACCATTCATGGAGAGGACAGTATTCACC
>JAUMHN010446024.1:0-11051 GCA_032360265.1 Heliamphora ciliata
AGTGTGGGTGCTCTGGACCCTCGGGCTCAGGTCCCGTAAATTGAGTGGTTGTGTTGGGTGCTCTGTACCCTCGGGTTCTGCCCTTAAATTGAGTACGTTGTCGTGACTCCGTATAGAGCTTGTTATTACCAAGCCTGTGGGTTCAGGGTAATGGACGAGAGTTTATAGTTGTTACCTTTGTCGATATGGCAGAGTCGGTACATAGGATTACATTTTATCTTTCTCCTCAGTTGTGTGGTCTGAGTCGAGCTTACTGCTTATTTACAGCTTTCCCTTAATTGTGGCATGATACCTGTTAGGATGATATGCATAGTTTGAAGCATGAAAATGTGAGGTTTTATGAGAAAACTTTTTTGAGACTCGTGTCAGTTTGGTGGAGAATTAATGGTTTTTGAGAGGAAATTTTTTTTGGCTCTGGTGGTTGAGCCCGTGTGTGTATAGTTGCATAGCCTGTTTTACAGTTTTATTGTCTATGTTCCTATTGGGCTTCGGGTGAGCATGATGAGATGACTCAGCTGCAGAGGTGATGGGAGACTTGTTGTAGTTTTCCTTTTTGAGACATGTACTTGCACATGTGACACCTGTTGAGGCCGGTTTTGTACGCCTTTAGGCGATATGTTTATTCATGTATGAGATGCATGTTTTTAGTTTATGAGAGTTGAACTGTGGGGACTTTTATCCAAATGTTGTATATTTTTATTATCAACTGTGAAACCTATTTTCTTAAATGGGTATTTTGGTGGGCTTTCGCGTGACCTGGATGTTTGGGGCGTGACAGATATATTCTTTGAGAAGTGAGTTAGTGTGTTAACTTCTTGTACTCATCCGCCCATTGAAGGAGCATTTCTTTGTACGTTTTCATTCCATTCTGTTGTACTTGAGAAGGGCGTTTCTCAAGAGAGGTCAATCCATCTATAAGGATTGGGATACTTGAGAAGAGGATATTCTCATGAGAGGCTACTCCGCCTAGACTAAGGAGAGAGGCTGCTTTGCCTATTGAATGAGTGATAGTGGAAATCCTCATAGCAGTTGGCTTGAGGTAAGGACGTAGGCCGTTGCGCCGAACCTTGTAAAATCTTGGTGTCGTATCTCTAACTTGCTTTACTTTTCATTTTCATTGTTGTATTGTAACTTATATTTGCATCACACACATTTAGTCATTTACTATTAAAATTCATACTTGTATTTTAATCAAGAAAGTTTTGAATCTAGTGATTTCATTTTTCAAAGAAAAAGTTTTAATTCTTGTGAATTAAAATCTATACTTACATTTTTAAATTTTCAAACAAGAAGTTTTGAATAAGTGAATTAAAATATATACTTGAGTTTTAATATTTAAAACAAGAAATTTTTTTTCAATATCCAATTCACCCCCTCTTAGGATTGCACATAAACTATCAGTTGGTATCAGAGCTAAGCACATAATTTTTAACAAGTTTTTGTGAAAAAGATCTATGGTAGGCATCGTGGTATCCCCGTTTGGAGAGGGTCATTCCTCTACAAGGCCTCCAATCTTCTGCGGTGTTAACTACACTTTTTGGAAGCAAAGAATGAGGATTTTTATTTAAACCATGGATTGGAGGGCTTGGAAAGTGATCGTCCAAGGTAATTTCACTCCTACTAAAACTGTAGAAGGTAAAGAAGTTCCTAAACTAGAAGAATAAATGAACGAAAATGATATGGAGCTACTTCAAATAAACTCTAATGTTATGAATGCCTTGTATTGTGCTTTAGATGCTAATGAATATAATCGGATAATGACATGTAAAAGTGTTAAGGAAATATGGAAAAAGTGAGAAATTACGTATGAAGGCACTAAAGATGTTAAAGATTCTAGAATTGATAGACTAATTAGTGAATATGAAGGCTTTAAAATGAATGATGATGAAACTATCTCTAGCATGTATACTCGCTTTACTGATATTATTAATTCTCTTAATGCACTCGAAAAAACTTTTCAATCTTATGAACTTTTAAGGAAAGTACTCAAAGTCTTGCCACCTATTTAGGAAGCTAAGGCTACAGCTATGTCCAAAGTAAGAAATCTAAGGGTGATGACCTTGGATGAGCTAATTGGATCACTGCTGACATACGAGCTCAAGATAAATGAAAGAGTTAACGAGCAAAATAAAGTCAAGAAGTCCATTACTTTTAAAGCTTCAAAAGAGAGTTCAAGTGATGAAGAGAATGAGGAGATTGATGATGATGATATGGCTCTTTTCACTAGAAGATTTAGAAAGTTTCTCAAAAGAGACAAAAAGCTTCCAAAAAGATTTCGAGGCACAAAATTCGACAAATGAGATTCAAGCAAATGAGATTTCAAGAAACAACCACTCACCTGTTATAACTGCAACAAAACTGGGCACATCAGGTCAGAATGTCCTTTACTCAAAAAGGACTCAAAAAAAAAAAAGAAAGCCATGAAAGCAACTATGTGGGATGACTCATATTTAAACAAGTCAAGTAACAGCTCAAGTGACGACGAAATGGCTAACTTTTGCTTGATGGCAAGTATAGATGAAAATGTAAATTCTCATTCTAACTCATGCAATGAATCTAGCTCTTTTTACTCTATGCTATCATATGATGAACATAAAAATGAATTATTTAATTTATATGAGTCTTTTGAAATTAAAAAAGAAAAATATAAAACTGAAAAATGAAAATAAAAACTTTTCTAAAGAAATTGAGGAATTGAAAATTTTAAATGAAAGTGCTAAAAATGAAAAAAAAAACATGTCTAAAGAGCATGGGTTACAAATTGAATCTTTTGAAAAAGAGAAACTCATTTTAAAAGTTAAATTTGATAAATTAACAAAAATTTCTGAAAATGAGATCTCTAAATTGGAGAAAGAAAATGATTTTCTAAGAAAAGAACTCAAAAATTTAAAAGGTAAAAACATTGATAATGATGTTTTTTGTGAACTAAAAAGAAAAGTGGAAGATTATTCAAAAATCATCTACAATTTCACAAATGGAAAAGAGAACTTTAAAAAACTCTTAGGAGCACACGAAGGTCATTAAATAAAAAAGAAATTGGTTACAATGGAGAAGTAAAAATCAAATCTAAAAATTATTTTGTAAAAGAATCAAAGAACTTTTCATACACATATTCAAGAAATATCTATGAAGATGTAATTTATTTTTAATGCAAGAAAAATGGACACATTAAATTTGATTACCCACTAAAAAGAAATAATGGTGTCTCAAAAATGGTTTGGAAAATTAAAAACACTAATCCTATAGGACCTAAAAAGATTTGGGTACCAAAGAAAATCACTTAAATTGTCTTGTAGGTATGCTTGAGATCCTCCTCATCAAAACATAAATGGTACTTGGATAGTGGATGCTCAAGACATGATAGGCGACAAATCTAAATTCTTGAGCCTAACACCAAAGGATGAAGGTTATGTAACGTTTGGAGACAACGAAAAAGGTAAAATCATTAGTAAGCTATGGTCGGTAAAGAATCCTCCCTATCCATTGATAATGTACTTCTTGTTGATGGTCTTAAACATAATCTTCTTAGTATAAGTCAACTATGAGATAAAGGTTATAGTGTACAATTCTTGCATGACACCTGTATTGTTGAAAACAAAGAAAATCATAAAGTTTTATTTGTTGCAAAATGATCTGAAAATGTTTACACTATTGATTTTGAAAATTTAAATTCTCAAAATGTTAAATGTTTTTTTGCCATAAATGAAACTAGTTGGTTATGGCATAGGAGGCTAGGTCATGCTAGCATGGATCTCCTATTCAAACTTGTCAAGAAAGATTTGGTCAAAGACTTGCCTAAGACTAAATTTATCAAAGACAAAGTTTGTGATACTTGTCAATTTGGTAAGCAAGACAAAAAAAAGTTTAAAAAAGAAACAAGAAATTTTCTACAAATAGGCCACTACAATTATTTTATCTTGATTTATTTGGTCCGATGAGACCTCAAAGTCTTGGAGGAAAAGTATACTGTTTTGTTATGGTTGATGATTTTTCAAGGTATACGTGGGTGTTATTTTTTGCATCAAAAGATGAAGTATGTCATGTATTTGCCAAACTATGTAGAAAAATTCAAAATGAAAAGGGCTATTCTATTATACTCATTCGTAGTGATAGAGGAGGAGAATTTAAAAATAAAGATACTGAAAATTTTTGTGATCAAAATGAAATTTTTCATAATTTTTCAGCGCCCCAAACGCCTCAACAAAATGGGGTTGTTGAGAGAAAAAATAGATTTTTATAGGAAATGGCACGAACCATGCTAAACGAACACAAAATTCCTAAATATTTTTGGGCCAAGGCAGTAAATACTGCTTGCTATGTAATGAACCGAGTTTTTATAAGATATCATTTAAACAAAACTCCTTATGAACTATGGAATCGTAGAAAGCCCAACATTTTTTCATTTTTATGTTTTTAGACGTAAATGCTTTTTTTTAAATGACAAAGACGAATTGAAAAAATTTGAGTCAAAATTTGATGAATGAACTTTTCTTGGATATGCTACAAATAGTAAAGCTTATAGAGTCTACAATAAAGGAATTATGGCATTAGTCGAATCCATTCATATAACTTTTGATGAAGCTAACCCTTTCTCTTCCAAGATTTCAGATGATGATGATCTAGATATTAACAAAGGAATAGAAGAGATGCAAATCAAGGAAGACAAAGGCAAAAGCATCAAGGTTCATGAGCCTCGAGACCAAAATGTGCATAAAGCATTACCAAAGGAATGGAAGACAGTGAAGGACCATCCTATGGATCAAATCATATGTGAACCTTCACGAGAGGTAACAACCCGATCTTCATTAAAAAATATTTGTGACCATCTTGCTTTTCTTTCACAAGAAGAACCTAAAAATATAAATGATGCACTAGAAAATGAATCTTGGATAATAGTCATGCAAGAAGAATTAAACCAATTCGAAAGAAATAAAATTTGGAGTTTAGTTTCTAGGCCTAAAGATCATATGTGACAATCCGGTACGTATTTATTTTGTTTTGTTGATCTTTGCTTTCGGTGAAATATTATGGTGTGACAAAAATTAGAGTATGAGTTTTAATGATATGGAGGTTCGTAATCGAATTAATGAGTTGATGAATGATTCTTAAGATATAAAATAATGATTAGTATTAACAACATAAATAAAAAAAATTGGAATGAGGTAATAAAAGTGAGGTTCGAGATTTGGAGTTTAATTTAAGAAATTTACTGAGATTCAGGTTCAGGAACCACCGCTCGAGCGGTGGGGGTCCGCTCGAGAGGGCAATCGGGATGAGTTTAGAAGCTTCGCGAGCCTTGGGGAACGTTTGGGAAAAACAATAAATGATGTATATATATACAGGATGGCCGCGTGAGAACACCCAAAAATATCATTCTCCTTCTCTTTTTTTTTTCTCTCTCTCTCTCTCTTCTTTTCCTCTCCTTGAGGAAGAATCTCCTCCACCTCAAGAAAACCTAATCTTCCATCCTCAAATCTTGAAGATTAAGGTTTGATCAAGGGTGAGCAAGGTGAAGATCAAGCTTTGGAGCAAGGAGATTGAAGATAAAGCTTTGGGAAAGCAAGGAGACCCAACATTCAAACCCTAGGAGGGAGATTTGAAGAAATCACAAGCTTTCGAGCAAATCCAAGGTAGGATTTAGATTATCTCACATGTCTTGCGTAGATTTGGGTTGATATTTTGCATGTACGGGTAAAAATTGAGTCAATTGCATGCTTAATTAACGTATTGGTAGATTTGTGTATGGGTTGAGTTAGTTTTCATAAAAATGGAGGTTTTGGGAGGTGATTTACCATGAAATTGATGATATGTGGAATCAAAATGGGGTTTTGAGACATGAATATAGTGTTTTTGGTTTAGAAATAAGGATTTGAAGCATGCTTGATCAAGGGTTATGTGTTTGGAGGTTTGAAACTCAAAACAGGGGCAAATTTGGGGTTCTCTCGGGTGCCAACGCGCTCGAGCGGAGCACTGTCCACTCGAGCGTTCACATGGCAGAAGGTTGGGCGCTCAAGCGCCCGACATCCGCTCGAGCGGACTAACTGCGCAGCGCCAACTTTTTTCGATCATAACTTCCCTATCCAGACTCCGAATTGGGTCGTTCTTGTACTCAAATCAAAGCTGCAGAAGTCCTCTTTCCAACAAGACTACCCTCACAAGAAAATTCTTTTTGTAGAAAAAGTTATGATTAAAATAGTGAGGATATGTCAAAATTTCTTAACTATTTTTCACCCGTTTTTAGCCGAATATTTTAGAAAAAGTTATTTTCATTATTCTTGGCCATTTTTACTAAATTCCTAGCCCCTTGAGCCTATGACACACCTGTACATATAGTTAGATTGAGTTGGGATGCATGCTTTAGACCCGTTGGTTGGGTTTCCTTTAATAGTAAAAGTGGGTTTCAAATTGATATATGTACATGATGGGTGTAAACCTTTTAAAATGATGTGATCCTCTTGGTATCAAACTTGTGTTATGGGTATTTGGTAACATTATGATATGTGAGAAATTGGTAACACTGTGATTTATGAGAAATTGTATAATGAAAGTTGTGAAATGAGATATTGTATAATGAAAGTTGTGATGGTAACTTTGGGTTTGAAATCATAATGGTGTAATATGGTAATGAGTGGGAGAGGAACCATTTGTGGGTTGGACTCTCGGGTTGTGAAAATGAATCTAACCTAAAGTGAACTGTACGGATTGATGTGGAATAAGTTGGGCTAGCGGCTCTGCGGTGAAATACCGAAAACTTGCATAAGATGGGGACCACATGCCCACGGGTTAGTTTTCGAAATGTGGTGTTGTGTCATGGTGAGTTATAAAGCTATCTATTACCCAATGGCTTCGCGTAGCCTATTGGGACTAATAGGGAGGGTTTCTATAAGCTGCACCCGACACTGGTTCATTAGAGGTGATACGGTTTTGTGAAAATCGAGAAAGAAAGTGAAGGATTTATGAATGGTAAACGAATGGATAAATGGAGATAAATTTGGGTGTGCATGAGTATATGTGTGTGCTAAAAGAATTGATTTGGTGAAAATGTGCATTTTTATTTGGTTACACCCATCACACCTCACAAATCATGCATTATATATGAGTTAATCTTTATCCTACGAGTGTTGGCTCATGTATATATATCAAACCATTTCAGGTTCCGAAGAGCGGGGTGACACCAAAGCTATGGATGCTTTTGGGAAGGGCCAGTAGATGAAGCTATGTTGTCTCTTGTTTTTGTTGTACATTAAACTAAGGAAAGTGATGTAAGGAAAGGGATAGTTAATGTTGTATGTCACTCTAAACATTTGTGGTAAACTTGGAAATGTAATTTTGGAACTTGGTTCGTCTTGTTAAATCTTTGAATGATATGTACCATATTTTCTCAATTCTTGGGCATAACCTATTGACATGGTTTATGTTTGACATGTTTTGGGTTTAGCTCACTGACCTAGTGTGGGTCGTGACAGAATGGTATCAGAGCTCTAGATTCGAATACTTAGGAGCTGTGGGATGTGAGGATGACTTTGTATGAGAATTATTTAATGAGAATTAGGCACCACTACACGGCATGGTTTGTGTGCTTGCATGGGATTGTGGTTGTATTGTCTTGCGCATGTCATGTGTTTATATGAGCACGGAGGTTGAGTCTTGGGGTGATGTGGTTTGCCATTTGGCATCCGATCAACTACTTTGAGGTTCGAAATAGAAAAGCATTTGGCCAACATTTTTTCTATGAGAAATCTTAAACTAGTTACCCAGATTGTTGCGCTACTTTGAGGCTTTCCCTCGGTATGAGTTTGTGTGTCAGTGTGATTAAGTTTGAGTAGGGTTAGCCCCGTTTGTGCTTAAAATTGAATCTATTCGGGGAGGGAGTGTCGATTTGTTTACGAATTATGTATTGACGATCGTTTTCTTTTCGTATAGTGATGCCTCATAGGCGAGAAAGAGGTAGAGGTCGCGGTCGCGGCCGGGGGTGCGGGAGAGCGCCAGTTCCTGAAGAAGGGAATGTCAACGCCCCGCAGGAACCAATTGGGGGTACAGAAGTGAATCAACAGATATTGAATGCATTGAGAACTTTAGTAGGGGCTGGGGCTAACCAAGGGGGAGCACGGGATATAGACGGAAGGGCTGTAATGATGATGAGAGAGTTTCAACGCTTGAACCCTCCTACTTATGCTTGGGAACCTGACCCTAGAATGGCGACAGAATGGTTAAAGGTAATCACCTGGATCTTAGATACTTTGCAAATAGTGGAAGATGACCTTAGGATTGGTTTCCCTACTTTTCAACTCCGGGAAGAGGCAAACGACTGGTGGGAGTTTGCTAAGACGACTACTGACGGTACATGGGCAGCATCTACAGTGGTATTCCTAGAAAAATATTTTCCCGAGTCTATTCAAGATACGTATAATGAGGAATTCCTATCGTTGAAACAAGAAAATATGTCTGTTTTGCAATATGAATCAAAGTTCACAAGCTTGTCAAAATTTGCGCCAGAAATGGTGTCAATAGAGGAACTGAAGGCCAAAAGGTTCGAAAGGGGTTTATGACCTGCTATCCGAGAGAAAGTGGTAGGGTTTTGATTGAGAGTTTTCTCAGAGGTAGTTGAGACGACTATGGTAATAGAAAGTTCTATGGCAGATAATCGCAGGTTCTTGGAAAAGAGGCAATTATTGGTGGCTAGGACAACACAATCTGAAGGACGGCCTTATAAAAAGCGAAGACCAAAACAAGGCAATACTAGTTTAGCACTACAAATATCTTATCAGACCCAACACTTTGTTCCCACCCCATTTGTGGCCTCAACGGCATGACTGGAATGAAGGAAAGTTGCGTGTTTTATTTGTGGGCAACAAGGACACCAGGCTAGAGAATGTTCGCAAAGGAAGGAAGCACCAATGCAACCACAGAATTTGACACAGGGTCTGCCTCAGGAGAGGGGACATATCAGATGTTTTCAATGTGGTCAAGAGGGTCATGTTAGACGTGAGTGTCCACAAGGAAGAACTGGCCGAGAAACATCTACTACACAACGTACTCAGCGACAGACATATGACCATCCAACTCGGCAGATCAGGACGTAGATAGTTAGGAGTCCCAAGGAGGCTTCTTCAGTATAATCTGTACGTCAACCTTTGGGTAGAGGTCGGGGACAGACATCTGGAGTCCAAGGATGGGTCTATGCCATAGCAGAAACTGGTACTTCGTCAAATCCTGAGATACGCGAGACTACGACCAGTACCCCAGTGATACGAGGTACTTTATTAGTTTTCAATTCTTGGGCTCGCGTGTTATTTGATACTGGTGCATCACATTCATTTATCTCTTTTTCATTTGTATCTGCTTTGGGTTTACCTGTTGAGATGTCAGATGTTGTTGTAAATATCGAAACACCCATCGGTGACAGTACAACGTTGAGATATGTATGTAGATGATGCGAAGTAGTAATAGCCGATCGTCATCTCGTGTTCGACTTTATTGTGTTGAAGATGTCAGGTTTTGATATTATACTTGGAATGGACTAGTTAACTACCTTTCATGCGTTTATAAACTGTGATTGACGAAGGATTTTTTTGTATTCTCCAGAAGAAGATTCTTTCTTTTACGTGGGGGATAAAGATGATAAGATGACACCTCGACCCAGTGACGCGAACCATTTAACCAATGTGCATACAATTATTTCCACCCTTTTGATTAAGGATGATGCTTTCGTACGAGGAGAGCTTCCACTGCTAGTGAGCGAGCTTTGTGATGTCCAGAAGAATTGTTTGAACTACCGCCACATAGAGAAGTTGAATTTTCTATTGAGCTTATCCCAGGGATTATTCCAATATCGGTGCCATCTTATCATTTCGCTCCAGCAGAGTTGATCGAATTGAAGATTCAGTTGCAAGACTTGCTGGACAAGGGCTTCATTCGCCCTAGTGTCTCGCCGTGGGGAGCACCGGCATTGTTTGCTAAAAAGAAATACGGTTCATTGCGATTATGTATCGATTATCGAAAGTTGAATCAAGTTGTGGTGAAGAATAAATATCCAATGCCCATGATTGATGATCTATTTGACCAATTGAAGGGTTTCGCGCGTTTTACGAAGATTGATTTGAGATCAGGTGATTATCAACTAAGGGTCCGAGAGAATGATATACCCAAGACTGCATTTCGTACTCGTTACAGACACTACGAATTTTTGATGATGCCCTTTGGTTTAACGAATGCCCTCGCAACTTTCAAGCATTTGATGAATCAAATTTTTCGGCCTTTGTAGACACCCCAATTTGATCCCACCAATCTTAGGTGAATCCGATGATGAAAACAGGTGGAACAAGTGCTTCAGTCCGATCCTCGGGAAGTGATCCAAGCTCGGTAATTGAAGCCGACCATCAAAAACCATCAAAAACCTTCAAAACCAATGAAGTTATACCAAACCATCGATAACTTGTTGCCCAAGTCATTGCTATAAGTGACGACCGCCATGTTCATTGTGGCAACCACCAATAGAACCTTGTGGAACCCTTTCCAATATGGCGACCAACAACTTCAAACATGGCGACCACCAACTCACATTGTGGCGGCCGCCAACTCCAAGTGGCCTGACATGCCTTAGAACGTGGCAGCATCTCATTGGTTGAAGAACTCTATAAATACCGTACATCTGGTACGTTTTCAAGGACAAAATTTGATAGAGAGGTTTAGTGAGAGAAGCTCTGTCGAGTTGCCGAGCAATTCCAAGTCCCGATGCCGAAGCCCTGCTAAAATACCGAGATCCGAACCTCCGATAATCCTAAACCCTTGCTTGGATCACCACCCGAGAATTGAACCATTGAAGCCCATTCCACCAACTTGAGGATTCCTAAGCAATTTAGGTATTTTGTTTGGATCCCCGATCCTTCTAACTCCATTTCCTTTCTTTCGGAGTGATCGGATTAAAATTCAATTTCAATTTGCGTATTTCTTTTACTTACATTCTTACTTTAATTATTAATTACTTTATTTATATTCTAGTATTTCATTTCATTTAGCTTACTTGTTTATTTATTTGCTTATTTGAATTA
>JAUMHN010446035.1:0-11051 GCA_032360265.1 Heliamphora ciliata
TGTTATTGCGGTGCAAGAAATTGAATACTTTTTGGAGTGGGCTTTTTTTTTCGAACGCAAATAAATAAAAATGCATAGTGTCCTCGCGGTGCATGAAATGAACACTTTTTGGAGTGTCATAGCTTTTCTCCTGAGAATGAACAAAAGTAGATAATGCCATTCCGGTGCACGAAAACGAACACAATTTGGAGTGTGTTTGTTTTATAATGCCAAAATGCCAAATGTCATCGCGCTGTTTGAAAATCTATGATTTTTGAAGTGTATTTGCTTTATCGCATGCAAGTGCACGAAAATGCACTATGTCACAAGAAAATGAACTATTATTGGAATGTGTTGGCCTTTTTGAACGAAAATGAATAAAAACGCAAAATGTCATGGATGTGCACAAAAATGAGTGAGAACTCATAATGCTATCCCGGAGAAAATAAAATGAATACTTTTAAGAGTGTGTTTTCTTTTTTCTGATGCAAAAAAACAAAAGGGCATAATGTCATCCCGGTGCATGAAAAGAGAATATTTTTCGGAGTGTGATAGCTTTGCCCACGAGAATGAACAAAAACGCATAGTACCATCCCGGTGTGCAAAATTGAGCTCATTTTGGAGTGTGATAGGTTTTTTGCATGAAAATGAACGAAAATGGACAATGTCGTCAGGGCACAAAAATGAACACTTTTGGGAATATACTTGTTTTTCAGCACGAAAATGAACAAAAATGAATAATGTCATCGATGTGCAGAAAAATGAGTGAAAATGCTTAATGCCATTGCGGTGCAAGAAAATGTATGCTTTTTAGAGTGTGTTGAATTTTTTTGCTCGTAGAAAAACAAAACGCATGGCGTCATCTCGGTGCACGAAATTGAACTCTTTTGTAGTGTGATAGCTTTCACACGAGAATGAACAAAAACACATAATGCCATCGCGGTCCACAAAATTGTAAACTTTTCGGAGTGTGATATGTTTTCACATGAAAACGAACAAAAATGCATAATTTCATCATGGAGGATGAAATGATCGAATATAGATGATATCGTTGCGGCATATGAAATAAATGTCTTTTTGGTTTTGTTTTCTTTTTCAAACATAAAATTGTCGCGGTGCACGAAAATTAATTCTTTATTGAGTGTGTTCGCTCTTCGTCACGAAAATGACATCATAGTGCTCGAAAATGTACGATTTTTGGAACAAGTTGTATTTTCCACACGAAAATAAACGAAAATGCATGATGTCATCGCAGTGGACTAAAATGTATACTTTTTGGAGTGTGTTTGATTTTCTGCACGAAAATGAACGAAAACGCATAATGCCTTCGCAGTGCATTAAAACAAACGCATTTTGGAGTGTCTTTATTTTTTCATATGAAAATGAACGAAAATACAAAATGTCATCGCATTGAACGAAAATCCATGCTTTTTGAAGTGTGTTTGTTTTGTCGCTTGCAAATGCACGAAAATGCATAATGTCATCCGGTGCACGAAAATGAACATTTTTTCAAATGTGTTTGCTTTTTTGCAGGAAAATAAATGCAAATGCGTAATGTCATCGATGTGTACAAATACGAGTGAAAACACATAATGTTATTGCGGTGAAAGAAATTGAGTACTTTTTGGAGTGGGCTTTTTTTTTCGAAAGCAAATAAATAAAAATGCATAATCTCATCGCGGTGCTTGAAATGAACACATTTCGGAGTGTGATAGGTTTTCTCATGAGAATGAACAAAAATGGATAATCCATTCCGGTGCACGAAAACGAACACAATTTGGAGTGTGTTTGTTTTATCATGCCAAATGTCATCGCGTTGTACGAAAATCAATGCTTTTTGAAGTGTGTTTGCTTTATCGCATGCTAGTGCACGAAAATGCACTATGTCACATAAAAATGAACCCTTTTTGGAATGTGTTTGCTTTTTTTAACAAAAAAGAATAAAAATGCAAAATGTCACGGATGTGCACAAAAATGAGTGAAAACTCATAATGCTATCCCGGAGAAAGGAAATGAATACTTTTAGGAGTTTGTTTTCTTTTTTCAGATGCAAATAAACCAAAGGGCATAATGTCATCGCGGTGCAAGAAGAAAGAATATTTTTCAGAGTGTGATAGCTTTTCCCACGAGAATGAACAAAAACGCATAATACCATCCTGGTGTGCGAAATTGAGCTCATTTTGGAGTGTGATAGGTTTTTCGCATGAAAATGAACAAAAATGGATAATGTCGTCGCGGTGCCCAATAATGAACACTTTTGGGAATATGCTTGTTTTTCAGCACAAAAATGAACAAAAATGAATAATGTCATCGATGTGCACAAAAATGAGTGAAAATGCTTAATGCCATTGCGGTGCAAGAAAATGTATGCTTTTTGGAGTGTGTTTAATTTTTTTGCTCGCAAAAACGCAGAACGAATGGAGTCATCTCGGCGCACGAAATTGAACACTTTCGTTGTGTGATAGCTTTCGCACGAGAATGAACAAAAACGCATAATGCCATCGCGGTGCCCAAAATTGTAAACTTTTCAGAGTGTGATATGTTTTCACATGAAATCAACAAAAATGCATAATTTCATCATGGAGCATGAAATGATCAAATATTGAAGATATCGTTGCGGCATACGAAATAAATGTCTGTTGGGTTGTGTTTTCTTTTTCAAACGAAAATGAACGAAAACGCATAATATTGTCGCGGTGCACGAAAATTAATGCTTTATTGAGTGTGTTCTCTCTTCGTCACGAAAATGTAAGAAATTCCATAGCATCATCCACGTGCACGAAAATGACATCATAGTGCACGAAAATGTATGGTTTTTGGAACGAGTTTGATTTTCGGCACGAAAATGAACGAAAATGCATCATGTCATCGCGGTGGATTAAAATGAATACTTTTTGGAGTGTGTTCGATTTTCTGCACGAAAATGAACGAAAACGCATAATGCCTTCGCAGAGCATTAAAATGAACGCATTTTGGAGTGCGTTTATTTTTTCGTACGAAAATGAAGAAAAATATAGAATGTCATCGCATTGAACGAAAATCTATGCTTTTTGAAGTGTGTTTGTTTTGTCGCATGCAAATGCACGAAAATACAAAATGTCCCCGCGGTGCACGAAAATGAACATTTTTTCAAATGACTTTACTTTCCTGCAAGAAAATAAATACAAACACATAATGTCAAAGATGTGTACAAATACGAGTGAAAACACATAATGTTATTGCGGTGCAAGAAATTGAATACTTTTTGGAGTGGGCTTTCTTTTTTTGAACGCAAATAAATAAAAATGCATAGTGTCATCGCGGTGCACGAAATGAACACTTTTCGGAGTGTGATAGGTTTTCTCCTGAGAATGAACAAAAGTGGATAATGCCATTCCGGTGCCCGAAAACGAACACAATTTGGAATGTGTTTGTTTTATATTGCCATAATGCCAAATGTCATCACGTTCTTCGAAAATCTATGCTTTTTGAAGTGTGTTTGCTTTATCGCATGCAAGTGCACGAAAATGAACTGTCACATGAAACTGAACCATTATTGGAATGCATTTGCTTTTTTGAACGAAAATGAATGAAAACGCAAAATGTCATGGATGAGCACAAAAATGAGTGAAAACTCATAATGCTATCCCGGAGAAAATAAAATGAATACTTTTAGGAGTGTGTTTTCTTTTTTCGGATGCAAATAAACAAAAGGGCATGTTGTCATCCCGGTGCATGAAAAGAGAATATTTTTCACAGTGTGATAGCTTTTCCCACGAGAATGAACAAAAAAGCATAATACCATCCCTGTGTGCAAAATTGAGCTCATTTTGGAGTGTGATAGGTTTTTTGCATGAAAATGAATGAAAATGGACATTGTCGTCGCGGGGTGCAAAAATGAACAGTTTTGGGATTGTACTTGTTTTTTAGCACGAAAATGAACAAAAATGAATAATGTCTTCGATGTGCAGAAAAATGAGTGAAAATGCTTAATGCCATTGTGGTGCAAGAAAATGTATGCTTTTTAGAGTGTGTTTAATTTTTTTGCTCGTAGAAAACAAATCGCATGGCGTCATCACGGTGCACGAAATTGAACACTTTTGTAGTGCGATAGCTTTCGCACGAGAATGAACAAAAACAGATAATGCCATCGCGGTCCACAAAATTGTGAACTTTTCGGAGTGTGATATGTTTTCACATGAAAACGAACAAAAACGCATAATTTCATCATGGAGGATGAAATGATCGAATATAGGTGATATCGTTGCGGCATATGAAATAAATGTCTGTTGGGTTGTGTTTTCTTTTTCAAACGAAAATGAACGTAAACGCATAATATTGTCACGGTGCACGAAAATTAATGCTTTTTTGAGTGTGTTCGCTCTTCGTCACGAAAATGACATCATAGTGCACGAAAATGTACAGTTTTTGGAACAAGTTTGATTTTCCGCACGAAAATGAACGAAAATGCATGATGTCATCGCGGTGGACTAAAATGAATACTTTTTGGAGTGTGTTTATTTTTTCATACGAAAATGAACGAAAATCCATGCTTTTTGAAGTGTGTTTGTTTTGACGCATGCAAATGCATGAAAATGCATAATGTCATCCGTTGCACGAAAATGACCATTTTTTCAAATGTGTTTGCTTTTTTGCACGAAAATAAATGCAAATGCGTAATGTCATCGATGTGTTCAAATACGAGTGAAAACACATAATTTTATTGCGGTGCAAGAAATTGAGTACTTTTTGGAGTGGGGTTTTTTTCGAAAGCAAATAAATAAAAATGCATAATCTCATCACGGTGCTTGAAATGAACACATTTCGGAGTGTGATAGGTTTTCTCATGAGAATGAACAAAAATGGATAATGCCATTCCGGTGCACGAAAACGAACACAATTTGGAGTGTGTTTGTTTTATCATGCCAAATGTCATCGCGTTGTACGAAAATCAATGCTTTTTGAAGTGTGTTTGCTTTATCGCATGCAAGTGCACGAAAATGCACTATGTCACAAGAAAATGAACCATTATTGGAATGTGCTTGCTTTTTTGAACAAAAAAGAATAAAAACGAAAAATGTCTCGGATGTGCACAAAAATGAGTGAAAACTCATAATGCTATCCCGGAGAAAGGAAATGAATACTTTTAGGAGTGTGTTTTCTTTTTTCGGATGCAAATAAACCAAAGGGCATAATGTCATCACGGTGCAAGAAGAAAGAATATTTTTCGGAGTGTGATAGCTTTTCCCACGAGAATGAACAAAAACACATAATACCATCCTGGTGTGCGAAATTGAGCTCATTTTGGAGTGTGATAGGTTTTTCGCATGAAAATGAACGAAAATGCATAATGTCGTCGCGGTGCCCAATAATGAACACTTTTGGGAATATGCTTGTTTTTTCGCACAAAAATGAACAAAAATGAATAATGTCATCGATGTGCACAAAAATGAGTGAAAATGCTTAATGCCATTGCGGTGCAAGAAAATGTATGCTTTTTGGAGTGTGTTTAATTTTTTTGCTCGCAAAAATGCAGAATGCATGAAGTCATCTCGTCGCACGAAATTGAACACTTTCGTTGTGTGATAGCTTTCGCACGAGAATGAACAAAAACGCATAATGCCAACGCGGTGCCCAAAATTGTAAACTTTTCAGAGTGTGATATGTTTTCACATGAAATGAACAAAAATGCATAATTTCATCATGGAGTATGAAATGATCGAATATTGATGATATCGTTGCGGCATACGAAATAAATGTCTGTTGGGTTGTGTTTTCTTTTTCAAACGAAAATGAACGAAAATGCATAATATTGTCACGGTGCATGAAAATTAATGCTTTATTGAGTGTGTTCGCTCTTCGTCATGAAAATGTATGAAATTCCATAGCATCATCCACGTGCACTAAAATGACATCATAGTGCACGAAAATGTATGGTTTTTGGAACGAGTTTGATTTTCGGCACGAAAATGAACGAAAATGCATCATGTCATCGCGGTGGATTAAAATGAATACTTTTTGGAGTGTGTTCGATTTTCTGCACGAAAATGAACGAAAACGCATAATGCCTTCGCAGAGCATTAAAATGAATGCATTTTGGAGTGTGTTTATTTTTTCATACGAAAATGAACGAAAATATAAAATGTCATCGCATTGAACGAAAATCGATGCTTTTTGAAGTGTGTTTGTTTTGTCGCATGCAAATGCACGAAAATGCAAAATGTCACCGCGGTGCATGAAAATGAACATTTTTTCAAATGTGTTAACTTTTCTGCACGGAAATAGACACAAATGCATAATGTCAAAGATGTGTACAAATACGAGTGAAAACACATAATGTTATTGCGGTGCAAGAAATTGAATAGTTTTTGGAGTGGGCTTTTTTTTTCGAACGCAAATAAATAAAAATGCACTATGTCAATAGAAAATGAACCATTGTTGGAATGTGTTTGCTTTTTTGAAGGAAAATGAATAAAAACGCAAAATGTCATGGATGTGCACAAAAATGAGTGAGAACTCATTATGCTATCCCGGCGAAAATAAAATGAATACTTTTAGGAGTGTGTTTTCTTTTTCCGGATGTAAATAAACAAAAGGGCATAATGTCACCCCGGTGCATGAAAAGAGAATATTTTTCGGAGTGTGATAGCTTTGCCCACGAGAATGAAAAAAAACGCATAATACCATCCCGGTGTGCAAAATTGAGCTCATTTTGGAGTGTGATAGGTTTTTTGCATGAAAATGAATGAAAATGGACAATGTCGTCGCAGGGCCCAAAAATGAACACTTTTGGGAATATACTTGTTTTTCAGCACGAAAATGAACAAAAATGAATAATGTCATCGATGTGCAGAAAAATGAGTGAAAATGCTTAATGCCATTGCGGTGCAAGAAAATGTATGCTTTTTAGAGTGTGTTTAATTTTTTTGCTCGTAGAAAAACAAAACGCATGGCGTCATCTCGGTGCAGGAAATTGAACACTTTTGTAGTGTGATAGCTTTCGCACGAGAATGAACAAAAACACATAATGCCATCGCGGTCCACAAAATTGTAAACTTTTCAGAGTGTGATATGTTTTCACATGAACAGGAACAAAAACGAATAATTTCATCATGGTGCATGAAATGGTCGGATATAGATGATATCGTTGCGGCATATGAAATAAATGACTGTTGGGTTATGTTTCCTTTATAGAACAAAAATGAACGAAAACTCAAAATTGTTGCTGTGCACGAAAATTAATGCTCTATTGAATGTGTTCCCTCTTCGTCACGAAAATGTACGAAACTACATAACAACATCCACGTGCACGAAAATGACATGTCAGTGCACGAAAATGTATGGTTTTTGGAACTAGTTTGATTTTTCGCACGAAAATTAACGAAAATGCATGATGTCATCGCGGGAGACTAAAATGAATACTTTTTGGTGTGTGTTTGATTTTCGGCACGAAATTGAACGAAAACGCATAATGCCTTCGCAGTGCATTAAAACGAACGCATTTTGAAGTGTGTTTATTTTTTCATACGAAAATGAACGAAAATACAAAATGTCATCGCATTGAACGAAAATGTTCTTGCGGTGCAAGAAATTGAGTAATTTTTGGAGTGGGCTTTTTTTTTCGAAAGCAAATAAATAAAAATGCATATTCACATCGCGGTGCATGAAATGAACACAATTCGGAGTGTGATAGGTTTTCTCATGAGAATGAACAAAAATAAATAATGCCATTCCGGTGCACGAAAACGAACGCAATTTGGAGTGTGTTTGTTTTATCATGCCAATTGTTAACGCGTTGTACGAAAATCAATGCTTTTTGGAATGTGTTTTCTTTATCGCATGCTAGTGCACAAAAATGCACTATGTCACACGAAAATGAACCCTTTTTGGAATGTGTTTGCTTTTTTGAACAAAAAAGAATAAAAACGCAAAATGTCACGGATGTGCACAAAAATGAGTGAAAACTCATAATGCTATCCCGGAGAAAGGAAATGAATACTTTTTGGAGTGTGTTTTCTTTTTTCGGATGCAAATAAACCAAAGGGCATAATGTCATCGAGGTGCAAGAAGAAAGAATATTTTTTGGAGTGTGATAGCTTTTCCCACGAGAATGAACAAAAACGCATAATACCGTCCTGGTGTGCGAAATTGAGCTCATTTTGGAGTGTGATAGGTTTTTCGCATGCAAATGAACGAAAATGGATAATGTTGTCGCGGTGCCCAATAATGATCACTTTTGGGAATATGCTTGTTTTTCAGCACAAAAATGAACAAAAACGAATAATGTTATCGATGTGCACAAAAATGAGTGAAAATGCTTAATGCCATTGCGGTGCAAGAAAATATATGCTTTTTGGAGTGTGTTTAATTTTTTTGCTCGCAAAAATGCAGAACGCATGGAGTCATCTCGGTGTACGAAATTGAACACTTTCGTTGTGTGATAGCATTCGCACGAGAATGAACAAAAACGCAAAATGCCATTGCGGTGCCAAAAATTGTGAACTTTTCAGAGTGTGATATGTTTTCATATGAAATGAACAAAAATGCATAATTTAATCATGGAGCATGAAATGATCGATTATTGATGATATCGTTGCGGCATACGAAATAAATGTCTGTTGGGTTGTGTTTTCTTTTTCAAACGAAAATGAACAAAAACGAATAATATTGTCGCGGTGCACAAAAATTAATGCTTTATTGAGTGTGTTCGCACTTCATCACGAAAATGTATGAAATTCCATAGCATCATCCATGTGCACGAAAATGACATCATAGTGCACGAAAATGTACGGTTTTTGGAACGAGTTGGATTTTCTGCACGAAAATAAACGAAAATGCATGATGTCATCGCGGTGGACTAAAATGAATACTTTTTGGAGTGTGCTCGATTTTCTGCTCGAAAATGAACGAAAACGCATAATGCCTTCGCAGAGCATTAAAATGAACGCATTTTGGAGTGCATTTATTTTTTCATACGAAAATGAACGAAAATATAAAATGTCATCGCGTTGAACGAAAATCTATGCTTTTTGATGTGTGTTTGTTTTGTCGCATGGAAATGCACAAAAATGCAAAATGTCACCGCGGTGCACGAAAATGAACATTTTTTCAAATGTGTTTACTTTTTTGCACGAAAATAATCGCAAACACATAATGTCAAAGATGTGTACAAATACGAGTGAAAAAACATAATGTTATTGCGGTGCAAGAAATTGAATACTTTTTGGAGTGGGCTTTCTTTTTTTGAACACAAATAAATGAAAATGCATAATGTCATCGCGGTGTATGAAATGAACACTTTTCGGAGTGTCATAGGTTTTCTCCTGAGAATGAACAAAAGTGGACAATGCCATTTCGGTGCACGAAAACGAACACAATTTGGAATGTGTTTATTTTTTAATGCCAAAATTCCAAATGTCATCCCGTTGTTCGAAAATCTATGCTTTTTGAAGTGTGTTTGCTTTATCGCATGCAAGTGCACGAAAATGCACTATGTCACACGAAAATGAACCATTATTGGAATGTGTTTGATTTTTTGAACGAAAATGAATGAAAACGCAAAATGTCATGGATGTGCATAAAAATGAGTGAAAACTCATAATGCTATCCCGGAGAAAATAAAATGAATACTTTTAGGAGTGTGTTTTCTTTTTTCGGATGCAAATAAACAAATGGGCATGTTGTCATCCAGGTGCATGAAAAAAGAATATTTTTCGGAGTGTGATAGCTTTTTCCCACGAGAATGAAGAAAAAAGCATAATACCATCCCAGTGTGCAAAATTGAGCACATTTTGGAGTGTGATAGGTTTTTTTGCATGAAAATGAACGAAAATGGACAATGTCGTCGCAGGGCGCAAAAAGGAACACTTTTGGGAATATACTTGTTTTTTAGCACGAAAATGAAAAAAAATGAATAATGTCATCGATGTGCCGAAAAATCAGTGAAAATACTTAATGCCATTGCGGTGCAAGAAAATGTATGCTTTTTAGAGTGTGTTTAATTTTTTTTGTCGTAAAAAAACAAAACGCATGGCGTCAACTCGGTGCACGAAATTGAACACTTTTGTAGGGTGATAGCTTTTGCACGAGAATGAACAAAAACGCATAATGCCATTGCGGTGCCCAAAATTGTAAACTTTTCAGAGTGTGATATGTTTTCACATGAAAACGAACAAAAATGCGTAATTTCATCATGGAGCATGAAATGATCGAATACAGATGATATCGTTGCGGCATATGAAATAAATGTCTGTTGGGCTGTGTTTTCAAACGAAAATGAACGAAAACGCATAATATTGTAGCGGTGCACGAAAATTAATGGTTTATTGAGTGTGTTCGCTCTTCATTACGAAAATGACATGATAGTGCACGAAAATGGATGGTTTTTGGAAGGAGTTTGATTTTTTGCACGAAAATGAACGAAAATGCATGATGTCATCGCGGTGGACTAAAATGAATACTTTTTGGAGTGTGTTTATTTTTTCATACGAAAATGAACGAAAATACAAAATGTCATTGCATTGAACGAAAATCCATGCTTTTTGAAGTGTGTTTGTTTTGTCACATGCAAATGCCCGAAAATGCAGTGTCTCGCGGTGCACGAAAATGAACATTTTTTCCAATGTGTTTGCTTTTTCGCACGAACATAAACGCAAATGCGTAATGTCATCGATGTGTGCAAATACACGTGAAAACACATAATTTTATTGCGGTGCAAAAAATTGAAGGCATTTTGGAGTGGGCTTTTTTTTTTCGAAAGCAAATAAATAAAAATGCATAATCTCATCACGGTGCATGAAATGAACACATTTCGGAGTGTGATAGGTTTTCCCATGAGAATGAACATAAATGGATAATGGCATTCCGGTGCACAAAAACGAACACAATTTGGAGTGTGTTTGTTTTATCATGCCAAATGTCATCGTGTTGGACGAAAATCAATGCTTTTTGAAGTGTGTTTGCTTTATCGCATGCTAGTGCACGAAAATGCACTATGTCACACCAAAATGAATCCTTTTTGGAATGTGTTTGCTTTTTTGAACAAAAATGAATAAAAACGCAAAATGTCACGGATGTGCCCAAAAATGAGTGAA
>JAUMHN010446046.1:0-11051 GCA_032360265.1 Heliamphora ciliata
ATCATGGAGGGGGTTACAGGAAAATCAATAGCCACTCATGGCTATTGATTTCCAGGATTCAATTGCCAATTGAATGGTCAATTCAATTGCAATTGAATTCTGCTATTGAATTCTGGAATTCAATGACCAATGAATTCACAGATTTCAACAAATTTTTTATAAATTTCTTTTAAAAAAAGCTAATTTTTAAATTTTCTTTTATATTATTACTAAAGAAGAATACATACATCTTGTGTCAATTCAAAAATAAAATCAAGAGGCTTTATGAGGAAAGTCTTATATCTAAAAATTATAAAAGAATTAGTCTTATATGTTTTTTTTTGTCCAAATCCTGGTCCTAATATATTTTTATTTACTTGATGTACCCCTAATTCTATTAAAATAGTTAATATCAACTGATTAGCTTTTAACCATGTTTTGTTATTTTTTAAGCAAGTAAAAATAATTGTTGTTATTTTATAAATAGAAATAACTGTAACCATTGAAAAAATTGTCAATTTAAAATTAAAGAATTTAGTTTTAAAACTGAGAAATTTAAAATTGAGTTTTTTTTTAAAATTTTGAAAAGGAAATTAGTTTTAACATTGAAAATTTTCAGTTATGAGAATGAGAAATTAATTTTAAATTTGAGAAAAGTAAAAGCAAACTGAGAAATTTCTTATTCTTTAAGTTAAGAAAATTTTCAATGTATTTGTCTAAAATTGAAATGCCAAAATAATTTCCCAAAATATTTATCTATCCTCTCCTCCCTAATATCCAGGGTTTTCTGACTTGCACGCATAATCCCTAATTTCCAGCGTTTTCTGACTTGCACGCCATGCGCGTTACTAATACTCATCTATTTCAGTTCTGGGACTTTTTACTCTCTCTCTCTCTCTCTCTCTCTCTCTCTCACGTACCACTTTTGTTCCAAAACAAACAGTGACGACTCTTTTGGGTCCAGCGCCCAATAAATTTCTGTAAAGTTAGCCCAGTTTGCAATGTTTTTTTTTTTTATTATTATTATTATATATACTGTGTTTGTAATAATATTTAAGAAATTTATTTTTTTAAAAATTTAATTATTTATTTAAGAGAAATTATTTTGGATTGCTTTTTTTTGTTTTATTGTTATTGAAATGTTTAGAATATTATTAATTTTTGCTTTTAAGTTATAGTGTTTTAGATACTGACACAATCTTTTTATTTCTAATATTAGAGTTGATTTTGTTTGAGTGAGAGTATTATAATAATTGTATTCGAATTTTTTTAGAGTGTTAGGAATTTGTATATATATATATATATATATATATATTTTTAAAAAGAAGTAAAGAAGTTTGTGAGTTGTTTAAAAATGTCAAATACTGCATCTTAAAAGTGATGCCAAATAATGGCTTAGCTAATGTGAGACAAATTCTGGGTACCCTCCGTAAATGTCACTTGATACATTTGGTAAATGCAAATTTTTTATGTATACTAAATCATTATTATTTTTCATCCTTTCAATAAAAATAAATCAATATCATTCCACTTAAAATGATTTTTAATACATTATTATATTAGAGCATTACGTAGTAAGTGCAACATGATATTCCAAACTACAAAATAATTGCTCTTGATTAAGACTAGTAAACATAAACTTGACCTTATCAAAATATCTAAAAAGTTTATATGAATTGCTTATTATCTTACTAATTGTATCTTATTTTATCTTGTTTCAATCTTTAATTGAAATACAATTTTATTTTCTTTAATTCATCTTGTTTTTTATTATAAGAATTCATCTTGTTAAGAACTTTTTTAAAAACTATGACCAAAATATTTAAAGATAAATTACACTTATCTTTATGAGATTTTTGAATATTTTAAAAAAATCTCATGTGATTACGAAAATAACATTGTAATCCCGTCTACTATTATTGTCGGGTTCAAACTCCCCCACAATCCATCCACTATTAAGGGAATTCATGAAAATTACTGAGCTAAGCCAAACAAAAGATTTTGTTTTCCAATTTTGCCCCTCCTAATGGCTGTAGACCACTTTAGCCTTATTGTTTTAAAGTTAATAGTAAAAAATGTCCATATTTTATGAATTATTATGGACAAACATGCCCATGTTATATTCTCCATTAAACATATTTTATTATTCTATATATATATATATATATATATATATACCTAATGAATTAGCCAAATGGGTATTCTTCTCCAATTTGTCTTGAGCTTTCTTTTTGTAAAATACTAATCAATTTTTAAATCGTAAAAGTTAAATATGGTCTTTAGTTGATTTCATAATTTATAGAATTATGAATTATTTTATAATTGCAATTCAATCATATTTAGTTTTTAGTGGACCTCATAAATTAATGTATTTTTTTTTAGAGAAATTTAAGTAAAAGTTCTATTATCAACTGATAACAGAGTTTTAATCCTATAATTTTTTTTTTCACAGATTTAGTCCCATACAATAACTAACTGACGAAAATGCCTTCAATATTTTATTTTTGTACATCCCATAAATCAAGTAACATCTCTCTTTCTCTCTCTCTCTCTATATATATATATATATATATATATTTATTTCTCTTCTAATTTTAAATTTTTTTTAAAGATAGTGTATTTCTTAAATCAAGCAACATCTCTTTATCTTTCTCTCTCTCTTTACTGTTCGAAATCACTTGCCGTCATAACACATACAAACGATACACAGTCACATACAAATGATATATTTTTAAAACTATTCTACTATACACGTAAATTTAATACATTTTTAAATTCACAAAATCATTAGTTGTAATATAAAATTTCAACTCATCGCAATCAAATGTGACCACTAATACATTTATCAATGGTTAGTGAAAATATTTTTACAAAAAATATAAACCACCGATATATTTCAACTCCAATTCACTACGCATATGCCATTGATACATTTACCAATATTAAGCATCTGTTACAATATCTTTTTATAACATAATTTTAAATTGATAAAGAGTTAATTAGCGGGGAGTCTTATTTTTATTAATTATATTGAGTTAAGTCCCAGTTACAAGTTGATTATTCCACAAAGTTCTATTTTTAAATTTTTTAATAAATTTGGACTGTTATGCCCTCATTTAAAGTCTTACTAACAAATAATGAAAATAATCGAGTACTAACAAATAATAAAAACATGAGAACATTAAAATATGTGAACATTCACATATTTAAATACTGAGAATATTACGACGACAGATTTTTAGAACATTACAATTTTTAAAATATTAGCGCATTTACAACTTCGAAAATGAAGATATTTTTATGATTATTGTTCTTATTTTTTAAAAAAATAATATTAAGATTATATTATCCATAATACATGAAGCTTACATTACTAAAATATACAATTTTTTAAATTCTTGTATTATTAACAATAAAAATCCCTTGTATAATAACAGAATTGAATATTTATCATTTTTTCAAAATAATAACAATACCATAATAAAACATTTTATTTTAGAAAAGTTTAAAACATTACTATAATGAAATAAATTATTTCATTTTGAAAGATCTTGGCAATGATAAAAATTAAAACATTACCATAATGAAACAAATTATTTTATTTCGGTAACGATATATTCATATTAGGAAGGGTACCTTAGTTGTAAGCCAAGTATTAGGAATTGTTGGGTTTTGTTCGGTTAGCGCGGGATAAATACCAAATAAGAAAGAGAGCAATTTGGGGCATTCGCCTTATAATAGAATTTCTTGAGTTAGAAGTTTTAGATTGAGATTTAACTACAAGTAACTCATAAAAAAGGAACTTGAGACTAAATCATCCATTGATAAAATATATCAGTGGTTTAGGAGAGTTGTGTGCATTTAGTAATAATATACAACTGATAATTGTATCAGTGTTCAACAGATAAGTGTTTTAAAAATTTTTCAACACAAAATTTGTATCTGATAATTGTATCAGTTGCACACTAATCATATAGAGAATATAATCACTGATACAATTATCGTTGTCGACTCGTCAGGATTTGATAAATTAGACATTAAAAAAAGCAAACTGAGAAAGTTAGAAAAAAATAAAAAAAGAAAAGAGGGAAGGCAGCGGTGCAAACAGGCGCACTAACTCGATGCCGCAGCCCTCACCCGTTGCCGCCTCCGGTGGTCGTCACCACCACTATCGTCCACTCCAGTCGTCGCCGCTGGCGACCCTGTCCTCACCTATCGCTGTCGTTTCGCCGCCGGACTCTCCTCATCTTTCTCGATCTCTCTTCCTTTCTTTCTCATCTCTCTCTGTGTGTCTATATCTATATATTTTATATATACTATGCCCTCCTCTTCTCCCACTGTATCGACACCACCATTGCCACCACACTACCGATCGCCAGCCACTGGCAACGCCATCACCGGTGTTTTCTCTCGATCTCTCTATCTCTATGTCATCTCTCTCTCTCTCTCTCTCTCTCTCTCTCTCTCAGGATTCAATAATAGAAGGGTTGAAAGATTTAGACAGAGAAAATCCTACCAAAGAAATACAGAACACCAAACTGGAAACTTTCCTCTTCGACTTGCGGGATACCAATTCAGAGAATTTAATTTGATTTGCTGTGACTTGAATACCCACAAAATTAGGATGGAATTGCTACAAAATCAGGAAAGAATTTTTATGCTGCCTACTTAAAAACTTTTCTGTATGTTAAAAATAGAAGAATTAGGTTTTAAAAAGAGGATATATTATGTATAAAAAAATTATTTTAAATAAGAAAAAACTAAATTTCTTTAAAAAAAATTATTAAACTAAATATCTTATGATACTAAAAAAAAAAAGGACTTATTTTTAAATTTTTTTTTATTTGACCTCAAATATAATTCTTTTTTTATTTACCTGACTTTACGCTCCAAAGTTGCTATTAGGGTACAACTAGGCAGCTCACGTTGGCAGTAAATTGTTGACTTATGTAAAGGTTACTTAGGCTTTGTTTGGCTTCTGATTTAAAATTGATTAAAATTTTTTTGACTTAAAACCTAAAAGGTAATTTTCTCCTCATTGTAACCTCAACTATTTTAGTTTTTCGTTATTAGCATTTAGCATTTTTTTATTTTTTACTTATTAACTTAAAAGACTTTTATATATTTTAGAAATGTCATAGCATTTTAGCCTTTAAGTCACCTTTAAAATTTATCAAAATTTTTTTACTTATTTAGGTTAAAATGACGTAAAATAAAAAATTTAACTTAAAATCAAGTTACGAACCAAAGGCTTAGGCTCTATTTGGAACAATAATTTATTTATTTATTTTAATATTTAATAATACCTTTATCATTTTGTTGAATATTTATATTTTTAAATTTTTTTGTCAAAACAAATAAAAAATATAACATTTTTTTATCAACGCATAAAAAAACTAAAATATAAAAATAAATCAATAAATCAGAATTATATTTCGCTTACTATATTTAGTAAACCATTTTATATTTTGATTAAACTTTTTTGTCTTTTCAATTTCTCTTATAGAAACAAATTGAAAAAATTAAAAATAATTGATCAAAATATAAAGAAAATAATAAATATATAAATAAAAGTAAATTAAATGGTCAAAAACTATACAATCAAACCTAATAAATAATTGATAAATAATAATAATAATTATTATTATTATTATTGAGGAATCAAACCAAAACTTGTTTGTCAAAGAATCTTACTCTCTATTTCCTATTTTTCTTATGACTTCGTCAAAAAGCCACTGCACCAGGTCTTATCTATTAAAGTTTTGATCGGTAATTAACTTAAATTTTGGGCATTTGGTTGAGCTTTTTGAGTAAGTTTATAGCTTTTTTTTTTATTAATTTTAGTAATAAATTATATTTTTTAAAATACCTACAATTTTTATTAAAAATTATAATTATTTTTTTATTTTAATTACAAGCTAATATATTACTAAACACTCATGACTCATGCTATAAACTATAATTTATAAGTTATTAATTTCAGTTATACCAAATACCGATAAATTATCAAACATAAGCATTATTGTCTTTTAAAATAAAATAAAAAATTAAATAAAAAATTCTAGAAATTTCCATTTTGAGCCAACGTTTTAGCATTTTAATTTTTTCTTACTTTTTTTTTCCCAAAAAATCTATCTTAGGCTTTTTAGTTTTTTTTTTTAAACTAAAAAAGCCAAAAAAACTGGATAGGCAATCAGAGTTTTAGTGAATTTCTTTATTTTTAATTAATTTTCTTAATTTTTGTTCCATTTCATCAAGACAAACTGAATTTTCTTAAAAAAACCTTGATGATTTTTTTTTAAAAAATCAATAAATTAAATAATAAAAAATATATAATGAGATCTAATAAATAATTTGTATAAAAGACTTTAAAAACACGTTAATGACTCTTCTTAGGAACGTAAAACGGCATAAGACACTTTAAAAAAATATTTGCTTTCATATATAAAATTCTCTAATAAAATAAAAGGGCAAATACGTCATTTGATTCCCTCTGTTAACGGGGACTTACGAAAAGCACAATTTTATTTTAGTAACAATATGAGAGGTCCTTGAAATATTCAAAAATTTTAGGGGCCTTAAGTGTAATTTACTCAAATATTTAAAATTTTCAATAACATAAAAATAAGCAATGGCCCCGTTTGGGTGACCTTGCTTATTTGCTTATTCGCTTATAAGCCAAAAAATAAGGTACATTGTTTAGGTAACCAAATAAATTAAAAATAAAAAAATAAATTAATAAGTAAATAAGGAAAAAAACTCATTTGGGTAGCCAAATAAGCAAATAAGCTGGTTTATAAACCAAATAAGCTGATTTATAAGCTGACTTATAAACAAATAAGCAAATAAACTCGTTTAGATAACTGGTTTATAAGAAAATAAGTTACAAGTCACCCAAACAAACTTGCTTAAATAGAATTTAGCTTATTTTCTAATAAACAAATAAGTCAATGAGTAAATAAGCAAGGTCCACCCAAATGGGGCCAATATATATATATATATATATAAGGGTAGCTCGATAAACGAAACTTCTACGTATGAGCGGACCGAGTAATTATTCGGTGCTCCTGAAGTGTCATATGGCAAATTTATGTGGTGCTCCAACCTGGCGATGATAAATTTTATGGAAAGTACATAATGATTCACTTTTGTTCGGTGGTTAGGAGACAAAGAATGACCCACATTATGTAGGTTGCGATCATTTATTTGCCAGTAGTACCGCGTGTTGCAAATTAAGTTCTGAAAAATTACAGTACAATAAATTGTCGAATTAAAACAGAAATAAAATTTTTAGAATTAAAATAAAATTAAAATAATATGTTTTAATTACATAATAAAACAACAGATATAATATTTTATTTAATACTGATTAGAAACAAAAAAATATATGTTTCTAGAAAACAGAATCAGTAAATATAAAATGTTTAATGAAAACAAAAATGAAAACAGTAAACCGGAACATGATGAAAACTGTATCGAACTAGTAGAACAATATAATAAAACTGTAAGTAAACAGAATAAAAGAAAATTGAGAACTGATATATTAAAACAGTACAAAGCAGAATGTAGACAGGGAAGCCGAAAATAAAAACAGAATAAACTGTAATGAAATATAAAAATGTAAAGCTTACAAACGGAGACGGTGCAATCGGGTCCAACGTTTGACGTTGTCTTCTTAAGACAGATAGCGCCCGCGCCTCGGTGTTTTCGGTGGAACGGGCGTTTGCCTCCAGGATAAAGCGATTGCCGTGTATAGGAGAAGCACGACAACCTGCACACCCCAGTGAACGTTGCTGTGCAGAACTTTCTCGAGCAAATGGAAGATGCAGAGTATTACTGGAAGCAGAATGTCAGCAATGGAGGAGAATGTCGACAATTGACTTTCAGAGAGATTGAGCGTTTAAAACTGGGTGCTCGCATAGCCTATTTATAGGCATTTAAAGGTGACGGTTCGGTTTAAATTGAACCGACACGGCACCGGTTCGGTCTGTCCCAACAGATGTGAACCCATAACGGCCTCGGTTCGGTCTGTCCCAACAGACGCGAACCGAACCCGACCCCAACGGTCTCGAACCGCCACCGGTTCGCTATAACGGTAACGGATTTAAAATTTAAATAAATTAAATTTTAAATTTGAAATTTTAATTAAATAAAAATTTTGCAAAAAGATAAGGGTTGAACCGACCCGACCTGTATCCCACAGACCACGGCCCTAAACCTAGGCCCAGACCCGAGCTTGGCCCGGCCCGGCTATGCTCGGCTCGGCAAGGCCAGCCCGACGGGCGGGTGGCGGCGGCGGCGGCGCGCGCGTGGTTTAATGGACAAAGTTGAACTTTGTCTATAACTCCTCCCTCAACAAAAGTTAGGATGACCCAAAGGGCCAACCCTTTATCTCCAACCTAGACTTTATAAGCCACCATAAACATTTATCCCCAACCAATGTGGGATTGGACTTCTTTTTATAGTTGTTTGGAAACCCTACATTTTTTCTTCCAAGCAATGTGAGATAGAAGTATGTTACCATTATTTTGCCAACTTCAATGGCACACTTTTGGAGTCAATTTTTATTTCACTCATTAATGGTTTTGAATGCCACAAAATCTATGATTACTCTACTCATGGAGATAAACAAATTAGAATATGGAATCATCAAAAAAGATTAATTCGACACAAAGATAATTAGCTTCAAAGTTAGCTAAAAATCACGTTCTAATTTTTATTCAAAACTCATTTTTTTTTCCAACAATCCCCCACATGAATAGAATTTGACGAAATAGAAAATGCAACAAGATGCAGATAGTGAGATAGTTCAATAAGAAAAATTATGCATAGGATAGGTAGTTTTTGGTTTTGAACCTTCCATTGTGAAAAACTATCGGATTTACTAACTAATCAGTGGACGCGATACCTTGAACTGTTTAGCCGTTTGTGTAAGTCAAAACAATAGAGTTCACACAGAATTTTTCTAAACACAGCTTGGTTCCCACGGTTGTGCCCATTTTGGCCCAGGGCAAATCCTAGTTTCATGAGTGCTGTTAGATAATAGAGTCTTAGCATTCTCACAGAAGTGGCCTATTCTCACTCATATAGGTAATTCTTATTAAGAGTATCCTGCTATACCCCACTTGAATTTCAAGGTATAAGAACCATTAAAAGCATAGCTTAACCTGATAACACTACATGTATCACTGTACTATCATAGGAATGGGGAGGAGATTTTATCTCCACAGTGATGCTACTGAGTCACATATAATTCGGTTGTCCCTTTGAACCTAGATCTTGGAATCTCCAATCAGCTAGATTGGGTTGCCATTGAGGCGACTTTTAATTCATTGGCTGTAAGCCTATTCCCCTCGATAACCGACTAACTTGCTATCCGCTTAAACCTTTAGTTAACGGATCCGCTATATTGTCTTTAGATTTTATATATTCAATGGAAATTATTCCACTTGAGAGCAAGTATTTTACGGTATTGTATCTACGACGTATATGTCTAGATTTACCGTTATAGATATTATTCTGTGCCTTAGCCATTACCGATTGACAGTCGCAATGTATGCAGATGGCTGGCACAGGTTTAGGCCACATCGGGATGTCTTTTAAAAATTGACGAAGCCACTTAGCTTCCTCTCCAGCTTTGTCTGAAGCTATAAACTCATACTCCATTGTTGACCTCGCTATACACGTCTGTTTAGACGATTTCCATGACACAGTTGCTCCACCCAAAGTAAATATATATCCACTCGTGAATTTTGATTCATTAATATCAGATATCCAATTAGCATCACTGTACCATTCCAGTACAGCTGGATATCTAGTGTAGTACAACCCATACTTTTGATTGTATCTCAAATATCTTAGTACCCTTATGATTGCCTGCCAATGGTCAGTCTCAGGGTTACTAGTATATGTACTCAATTTGCTCACAGCATATGTTAAGTCGGGTCTTGTACAATTCATTAAGTACATGAGACTCCCAATGATACAAGAATATTCTAATTGTGATATGCATTTATCTCTCTTCTTAGACAAATGTAGATTTATATCTACAGGTGTCCTTGCAATGCGGGTATCACCCTTATCAAATTTTTCAAGAATTTTCCCAACATAATGGGACTGAGATAAGGCATATCCATCAGATGTTCTAGTAATTTTCATCCCTAATACAACATCTGCTATTCCCATATCTTTTATGTCAAACCTCTTGTTCAACATATTCTTGGTAGTTTTAATCATAGAATTATTACTACCCAAGATTAGTATGTCATCGACATATAAACAAACAATGACATAACCTTTGTCAATGTCTTTCACATAGACACATTTGTCACACTCATTTATTCTGAAACCATTTGACAGTATTACACTGTCAAATTTTTTATACAATTGTTTAGGTGCTTGTTTTAACCCGTAAAGAGACTTAACAAGCTTACAAACTTTTTTCTCTTGTTCTGGAGCTATAAAATCCTCTGGTTGTTTCATGTAGATTTCTTCATGTAAATCTCCATTTAAGAAAACTGTCTTAACATTCATTTGATATTTTTCTAGATCAAACAATGATGCAATAGAAATCAATATCCTAATAGAAGTTATTCTGATCACAGGCGAGTAAGTATCAAAATAGTCCACCAATTTAGTTTGCTTGTATCCCTTAACTACAACCCTCGCTTTGTATTTCTCAATTGATCCATTTGTTCTTATTTTTTCTTTTGAATATCCATTTATATTCAAGAGATTTACAACCAGGTGGAAGATCCACCAGTTCCCAAGTATGATTTTTTAAGATAGATTCAATTTCACTATTGATTGCCTCTTTCTATAAAGGTGCATCTGGGGAGGACATTGCAGCTTTAAAAGTTTGAGACTCATTTTCTAACAAAAATGTTAGAAAATTCGGACTAAAAGATTTGGATGTTCTAACTCGTTTACTACGTCTACGTCCATCATCCTCTCTCAATCCTTGATCCCCATCTTCCACTTGCTTACTGCCTACTATAGTTTCATAAGTTCTTTTGAGAGAACTTATCTCTTGTGTAGATTTGCACGAAAATACATGTTCAAAGAACGATGCA
>JAUMHN010446055.1:0-56767 GCA_032360265.1 Heliamphora ciliata
AAAGCTCGAGTTATGAGTGTCGAGTTTTGAAGTATTTTTAATCTCATGATTGTACACTATATGGTTATAGTGAATTACTTCTCCGTCTCGTGGATGTAGACAAGTTGTGCCAAACCACATAATCATTGTGTGACTTTTTCCTGATGTGTGCATGATTGAGCTTCTATTTACGTTTGGGAATTGATGATTAAAATCCGAAATTTCTTATAAATAAAAAAAAATTTAATACACAAGAAGTTGGTTAATATTTATCTCACAGGCCAACAAATTGTGAATTAATACTAAGTTGGTTAATATTTATCTCACAGGCCAACAAATTGTGAATTAATACTATCTGATCCGAAATCACTCGATGAGAGTATATATAGATCATTACACATAGTAATCTAGAACTACTCAATATTACTCATTCAATAATTATTTATGATCATTAACCAGTGCTTCCTCTCTCATAGAGAAGTATTAAATTGTTAATCATCATGAACTCATTTAAAAGTTTATTATTTAGATCCTCAATACACCCCTTTACGTGCTGCTTGACTTTCCTTTGTAAGTCGGCTAAACACATGTAACTTTTTTGTTAAATTATTTAATGCACAATGAGCTTTGAACACATAATTTATTATTTACTCTAAAGCCATGTTAAGTTGTTTATTACTAACTTATTTAAAAGTTTAACTGGTTAGAGAGACGAATATATTTATTATTTATATTCTCAACCAGAAAATAGGGAGAAGAGAAAAAGTATCAAATAACTGCTTTTGCTCCTGGACTGTTAATGCAAATCTTCTTTTTCTCTTCTTCTTCTTTATTTATTTATTTTTTTTTTGGGAGAAGGTTAGCATTTTAAGAAAGAAAGGAAAATATAACAAATACAAGGGGACTTTGGATGGAGCAACACAGAGAGGCGAGGACATACAAAGGGTGCATGCATGGTCCAGATTGAGGGACTTGCACAGTAAGATAAAGGAAGTCATCAAGAAAGGTAAGCAAGTTGTGGTAAGTAAGAAAGCCAATTGTGGCAATTAATTGGTTAATTCAAACAATATCCTTAAAAAAATAATAACAACAATTATAAAAGAAGATTCATGTGTAGTTAATTAGTACCCAACTCATAAATTAACAAGCACTTTCTCAGAAAAAAAAGTGATTTTAAGTGATATTTAGCTCTTCATTACATATGTTTTAGAACTATCAACACTTAAGAATTTGGAGGCTCTAACCTGGCTTATTGTTGGGATTTAAGTACCAATCTCCGAACGCAAATAAAAACAATTAACGAAATAGGAAATTTTAAATTTTATTCCCAACTTACATAAAAACGTATTTACTAAACACGTTTTCTTTGCCAAACATGTTTTCCAAACAGCCAATCCTTTGACATAAAACATTAAAAAAAAAACGTTATTACTAATAACGTTTTTCTTATAAATATAACTTTATCCTAAAAACGTTGAAAAACGTTGTTAGCAACAACATTTTCATATATTTAAATGAAAAATATTTTTTGTAAAAACGTTTTCTTTATCTATCAAATATAGCGTGTTTATCCTTCCATTTCATATTTGCCAATCTTTATCTATCAAATAAAAAAATATAGCATGCTTGTTTTTATTTAGTTTTCGAATATATTTTTATAATTGAATCCATTTATTACGTAGAACTCGTCGAGTTTCTTACTTGTAAAAAAAATTAGATTAATTTGATACTGTAACTGAGTGATTGAATAACATTTATTTAAAAGCTTTTTTAAATTATAATTTTTATTTATTTATTTATAAAACGATATTATGCGATCACTTAGTTACAAGTATCGGGTCAACCTAAATTTTTTTTGAATAATAAACTCATCGAACTCTACGTAATGAACGGATCTGATCATAAAAATATATTCAAAAATTATATAAAAAAATATACACAAAAGCGTGTTTGTGTTTAACTTCATCTCCATACTAGTCAGTTACGGTTTGAAGAACACGAATAACAATGCCCACATTTTAATCGTGTTCTTGGCATTCGAGAATGCAACAGAAGGCTTGATTGAAGAATAGTCAGTCAATAACTGCGTTGATCTATAGACTAAATATTGTTACTGAAAACGAAATCAAATCAGACAAATTTAGAAGATATAATTCTTTTCTAACTTTGAGAGTTATACCATGTTATTATTATGCTTGTTCTACATCAAAATTTTTTAATCTGGAACTTGTTTTGAAACTTGCCTGTTCGATTTTGTTTTTACTTAGTTGATCTACATCTTCTAAGGATCTTCATTTTTGGGCCTAACAGTCGTCATCTTGGATCCCCACGATCTCCTCCTCGACAAATGGATGAATGTGTTGACTTGTCACGATGTATTTAGTCTTGCCCAGTTGAGGAAGACGAGGATCCACTGCAGCTAAAAGGCCGACATGAGTATCATGATCGTATAGCAGAGCTGGAGTCTCTAGAGTGGTTGAAGTAGGGGCAGCAGGGACAGAATCTAGAATTAAGCTTGGGGATCTCAGTCCATAGGTTGGAATCCTCGGGCACCCAGCCTTCTTCACGTCCTTCTTATATCTAAGGGCTAAAATATCAGCCCAGATGTCGATAATTTTACCCATGAATTGGGTCCCAACTTCGTTTCAGCTCTGCTGTCGGAACTCATCATCTCGTTCCACTCTAGGTGCCTTAATGTTGGCTTGAATGTAGCTAAAGGCCTCTAGCTCAGCCTGGGTGGACTCGAGCTTTAGTTGTAACTCTACGACCTAGGCAGAGAGTTATGACGCCTCTACTTTGGCCCCATCAAGGTTCTCCTCAACAGTCTTGGCCCTTCCTTTAAGGGCATGTCGAAGGGAAGCTTCATGGTCCTTAGTATCTTCGGTCTCCCATAATTTTTTTTTTTTGGTGCAGACTTAAATAGTTTGGCCACATAGCGGGCATCTTTGGCCAAGTCTTCGTATCATTCACAGAAAAGACTGAGCACCTGGAGATGCTATAAAATCAACAAAAGCAAGTATGTAAGACCAAGGTAAATACAAAATAACTGAAGAAGAAATTTATGAAAATTTTCACAAGTATTTGATGATGGATTACTTACCTCAATGCGGACTTGCGTAGCCGAGTGGAAGAGATTCGTGGTCACCAGATGAGTGTGGTCAGCCATGTTAATGGGCATCATCAACCCCTAATCAGTTGTTAGGCCATCTAAGGGTTCTCTTTTGAAGATTCGTCCACGTGAAGAGGGCGGTCGTCCAGGACCAACTTCGGTGCCCAATAGCTTGGAACCTCGAATATGACCTCGCCACCAAGGTGTCGTTCACCCATAGTGGGTCCATCACCCCAGATAAGACGATGCCTCTTCTCGGCCTGTTCATTATGCGTGGCTGTAGATTGTTGGTGAGAAGATTAGGGCTCGGTAGCAGTTCGGGTGACGTAGGAGGACTCCTATCCGGCAATCGGTAGCAGTGAAGGAGGAATAGCTGGTGCAGGCTTTTGAGGTGGCGACGGTGGAGGCAAAGTGATTCTCTCAGCTGGGGTGGCTGAGGTGCTAGCGATGTTAATTCCCAGGGTTGCCTCTCTAAATTGAATCCAGTGCGAACTCTCGACATCAAGGTTGGTTAATTAGGGTTATTCAATCGAGCGACGGTGAACTGAGGAAGAGGCGCCTTCTCCTCGGTGTTGGATTACTCTTCGATGGCTCGGCTCGTGGATGAGTAGTTTATGAGCCGAGTGTCCTTCCCTTATGACCAGAGCGCGATTGACCGCGACGACATTAGCTTGCCTCTTTCGCCGATGAGCAAGGCTTGTCTCCGAATATGTAACAAGAACGTAATAGTAAAAAAAATAAAGATAAATGAATGCAATGACAAAGTGAAATGACAACAGCCAAACTGACCTAATCTTTTTAGAAGTCGAGAAGCAGCTTGGCCCAAGTGCCCATTGTAGTCAGGCTAAAATTTGAAATATCCCCCACTAGGATGTAATATGTAGCGTGCTTGTCTGATTCGGGGAGGTCGTTCACTAGCCTTAGGCAAAGCTTCCTATAGTGGTGGTAGAAGATAGTAAAATCTGTTAGGGTTGGTATACTGAAAATCATGTTTTTAGTATTTAATTTTATTTTACTAAAATTAATTTTTTATTTTATGAGGATCATTATGAACAATGTATATGTATCATTTCTTTAATATTATGCATTGATATCCGATATTATGTATAGTATTTAATCTGGCGTGTAGAGTACGGCTTGCACACAGAAGATCAGATTTTAGGTTCTTGCAGAATATAAGTTTTATGTTCACAGTTTAGATGAAAATGGACATACCATCGGTACGACTGTAGTATAGAGTTTTAGTAGGCCCGTCTTGGTTATAAGGAACAGATAATAGCGTCGTCTATTGTTCCGACTTTTTGTGCTAGTACACTTTGAGTGTATTGAACGGGACATTTGGGGTAATTAATTTTATACTGAGTATATAAATTAATTCACACTTCAAGGTTATTATGAATAGTACTAATCCTCTTAATCCTGAAAATATTATTGATTTACGTATATTTAATATTCGTTGTTTTGATTCATTAGAAGGTGCGATTTTATATGGGTCTATATTCTCGGTGAGTTGGATAGCAGTATTATTTATATGGCAAATATTAATTATTGATAGAATCCACGCCCCGAAAGATTGGGATTGATGATACCCCCTTAAGGAAGCTTATAAGTTTTGATCGGGTTAAACATTGCAGGTGGATTTAATTATCTGGCGGTCAAATAAGTTAAGCGGAAAGACGATGCCAATTAAATTAAATTGTCAGTAATTAAATTTAATTGGTGGGTATTGAAAATCTTAACGTGGGGAGAAATTGTAAGCATTTAATAACAGGAGCTCAATGCTATATGGTCTTGAGATTATGGGTCAGAGTGCAATTATAGTTTTTTAGTGGTGTGAACCGTAATTTTGTGTTTTATGAAAATTGCAGAAACTGCTGCTCGTTTTTCATAATTACAGATACCGCTATGAGGTTTGCTTAATTGTAGAAACTACTGATACGTGTTTGTGTTCCACTAGAAGTCTTACTCATAATTACTCCTCAGGTCCCTACTGTAGCCTTATATATATGCGGGTAGGCTGAACTAGTTTCATAACTTGTCTTCTAAGACTAAAGTTGTTCTGGTTCTACCGGTACGAGTTCTCGGAGGATTATAGCCCACACTATATCCGGGAATCATATAAGAAAATACAGTAGAAGATTTGACAGGTGCTTCAACTCATATTCAAATCGTAATTCAAGATTCGACTAGTAAAAAGGTATTCTTCTAAATTAACTTCGGATGCACAGATTTTATTTTGATCGTTCGTCATCAAAAGTTTTATCTGGATCGCGTTTTGGCGATTGCCCGTCCAGTTAATTTTTTCCGTTAATCGTTTGTAAAAATAAAAATCTTGGCAGTTTTGTCTCCAATAATTGGTATCAGAGCCGTTTTATTTTTTATTTTCGGTTATCAGGGCCGGATAATTTTAGAACTGTTATTAACTTTATTTTGTAGGCGTTCTAGTTTTGATTTTATGATCGTCATTTATTTTTCATGTTTGATTGAATGGTGTGAATGATGATTATTTTTTTTAATCACGGGGGTTGACTGTGATAGATTAAATGTGAGCCTTCAGGATATATGATCGATGTAATATCTAGCTTTATATTTTTGAATATCTGTTTAGATTATTTAAGAACATGTTGAACATGTCCAAGAACATGAAGAACGAAGGCAGCACCGGCGGTGGTTCGGATTTTAACGGGCCACAGATTGCGGTAAGGTTTTAATGGTTTTAAACGGTTTTTTTTGGTGAGCTTTTCTGCAGTACTTATATATAAAAAATAGCATAAAAAATAATTCAAAAATAGAAAGAAAAAATTACCAAAATAGCCCGGTTCTAGCGGCTTTGCCGACTGCAGTTCGACGGTGATTTTTATGATTTTTTGGGCCATTTTGGGACTATTTTTTGGGAAGTTTTTTAAACATAAAATAACAGTAAAATATATCTCAAAATAATATCAAAAACCAAAAAAAAAACTAGACCAAAATCACAACCCAAACAGGCGGCAAATAGGCCGGTGGTAGCAGCGCCCGGCGGCAGCAGCTTCTAAGTAGTTTCTCAACAGTTTTTCGGGCTATTTTCAAGCAATTCTTTTGACAAAAAGATAGCACTTTGTGAGAGCTTTCTTTTGATATAATTTATGTCAAAAATGGAGTTCAGATGAGGTTGGAATGGCATTAGGAAGTTGGCGGTTAAAGGCGGCGGCGCTGGGTGCGGCGGCAGTAGCTTTGGGAAGTGTTTTTGGTAGTTTTTTAGGTTGTTTTTGAGCAATTGTTTTTCTTAGAAAAATAGTAATTTTTGAGAGCTTTCTTTTGATATACATTACGTCAAAAATTGAGTTTGGGAAGAGGTCGAAAAAGCCCCGGAAAGTTGGCTGCGTAGTGCTATTGCGGCCAGCAGAGTTTTTTGTTGTTCGGACAGTTTTTTCGGCTATTTTTCGGGCAATTGTCTAGCAGATTTTTTGATAGAAAAATTTCATATTTTGAGAGCTTTTCAACGGTATAAAGCTCGTAAAAATTGAGCCCGGATGAGGCAGGCAGGAACCGCCTGAAGGCCGCAAGGCGCCGCCGGCGGTGGCTGGTGGTGGTCCGGTGGTTTCTCTCTCCCGGGGTTGCTTTGTGTTAATTTTTTGATGTATACAAGACTGATATAATATATCAGTATATATCAAATAGTATTAGAAAAGCCTAATGCAATCATGACACTGAATCAAAGGCAAACAGGAATTGAAACAGTTGATTCTCGTAGGGAGATTGAAACACTTCAGTGTTTCACTTGGATCATAAAAACTGGGATATATACATATCGTGTTTATATATATATGAATTGCGTGGATGATTGCATATCTGTTTTATTTATCATGTTAATTTAATTAATTCAAAAATTCAGTTTTAATTAAAATGTTTTGTAATGAAAAATAAAATTAAGTTTTTTTAATTAATTAATTTTAATTAAATTAAAAAAAACTTTAGATATTTTATTTTTTTTACAAAATATCACGTTTAAGATGATTTTTTTAAATCGGATATCTTGGAAAAACGTAAAAATTAATTTCAAATTTTGAATTAATTAAATGAAAAAATATTTAATCAAAATATATTATTATTTTTCAAAAAATGTGAAATAAAAAATAAAATAAATAAATGTCTTTAATCATTACCTTAGCTGAAAAGCTGGAGAAATAACTGTCCATTTATTAAATTTTATTTGTTACGCATTTAAACACGAAAAGATGGTTTGATAAACCATAATATTTGAAATCGTGTACACAAAAAGATGTTTGATTTTTTCAGATCGTGTAACTTTTGAAATTAATAAATTTATTTTAATTAAACGAATTTTTATAACCCTAAAAAATGTTTTAAAAATCTAAGTGGGAGAGAAAATTTATTTACAGATAAATCCTACAGTCTCCATCACCAGTTTGTAGGCGATTCAATTAAATCATGTGTGTTGCCAGCAAGGCCTTTCTCCCCATCGGACATATTAATTGTGGTATCGCCAGTACAAATCTATTTTTAGGAATAATTCTGGATAATTGTTAGTGTGGATCACTTCTCCATTTGAAGGGTTCATTGCGAAGTAATTGATTTGGGATTAAATGATGGTTAACACTTAGCTGTATATTATTGTATCATCTCTATTTGAATCACTGTTATTATATACTAGACCGAAACTATGTTAGCTATTTAATTTTACTTGACATGGTCAGTTGCCTAGATAGTAAAATTAAAAAGAATTGGCTTGTCTAATCTTATGAAGGATAGTAGACATCCTCTCATTGAGGCATGCTATTCTCAGGTTACCAGGCTGCTGGCGAATTAATTTTAAAATGATAGAGGGAGCCAAATTAAAATAAAATCAAATTTTTGCTCATCATAATTAACGTTTTTTTTTAATTATGTGATTCTCAAGATTAAAATGGTTTTCAACCCACTCGCTTTAATACTCAAAGAAATCAAACTAGAGGGACTAAATTTTGTTGACTGAAAATGTAACTTGGATATAACTTTAAGTACAAATGGTATTCCTTCAATACTAGAAAATGTGTTTGTTTCTGAAAAAGGTTCTTCCTTTGGGACGAAAGCAATGAAGAAAAAAAAAGGTTCAGAAACAGGAAAACACAATTTTTAGGGTAGTTAGTGGGCTACGAACTGATGTGAAAAAGTCGAAAGATAGATGTTTTTACTGTAACCAGACCTGGCACTGAAAAAAGATATGTCTAGTAATTCTCAGAAGGCAGAACAAACAGAGTAATTTCTATTCACTGGTTGTAAAAACATGCTTAGCGGTGTTATCTACTGGTACCTGGTGTGTAGATACGGGAGCCACTAATCTTGTCTGCAATTCGTTGCAGGGGTTCTAGGAAACCCAATAACTTAGTGATGAAAAAATTTATCTGCATATGGGCAATAATACAAAGGTAATAGCAATTGCAGTAGGAGATGTCACTCTCAGTTTTGGTGAAGATCGGATTTTATTACTGAGAGATTGTCTTTATGTACCTGCCATTAAAAGAAACTTAGTTTCTATTTCTTGATTAGCTAAAGACGGATATTTGGTTTATTTTAATAACTCTGTGGTTATTAAAGATAATAAAATGGTTATCTGTTCTGGTATATTGGTGGATGATCTTTATATTATTACTCAAATCTCTTCTATACTGCAACTGACTAAAATGAATAATATATCTATATTATCATATAAGGGAAAGTTTTCTTCTTTAATGAACCAAATGTCTCTTTGGCATTTATGCTTGGGTCATATTAATCTAAAAAGGATAAACAAACTTGTAGCAGATGGACTTTTGAGTTCATTAGAAGTGGAGGCACTTTCCAGTCTGTGAATCTTATTTAGAGGGTAAGATGACCAAGAGGCCCTTTTCGGCCAAAAGCTATAGAGCTAAAGAACCGTTGGAGCTGGTTCATTCTTATGTGTGTGGTCCTATGAAAATCTGGGCTAGATATGGCTTTGAGTACTTCGTCAGTTTTATTGATGACTACTCAAGGTATGAATACATTTACCTGATGCACCGTAAGTCTAAATACTTTGAGAAATTCAAAGAATTCAAGGAGGAAGCGGAGAAGCAATTGGGTAAAAGTATCAAATTACCACGATCCGACCATGGTGGGAAATACCTCTTTGGAGAGTTTAAAGACTACTTGTCATCAGAGGGGATTACATCCCAGTTAACTGCACCTGACACTCTATAGACACCCCAATTTGACCCCACCCAATCTTAGGTGAATCCGATGATGAAAACAGGTGAAATAGTGATTCAGTTCGATCATCGGGAAGTGACCTGAGCTCGGTATTTGAACCTAAAACCTTCAAACCAATAAAATTTTGTTGAACCATCGATAACTTGTTGTCCAAGTCATTCCAAAAGTGGCAGCCGCTATGTTCATTGTGGCGACCGTCAATAGAACCTCTTGAAAACCCTAACCAAAAGTGGCGACCGTCGCCTTAAACTTGGCGACCGCCAACTTGCATTATGGTGAACATCAATAGAATCCTTTGGAACTTTCTTTCTACATGGCGACCGCTATGTCCTACTTGGCGACCGCCAACTCCAAATGGCCTGACGTGTCCCAAAACGTGGCAGCATCTCATTGGTTGAAAAACTCTATAAATACTGTACCTCTGGTACGTTTTCAAGAACAGAAAATTAGAGAGAGGTTTAGTGAGAGAAGCTCTGCCGAGTTGCTGAGCAATTCCAAGTACCGACGCCGAAACCCTACCGAAATATAGAGATCTGAACCTCCGACGCCTATATTGAAGGTCTTGCTTAGATTACCACTTGAGGATTGAACCATTGAAGTACATTCTCGACTTGAGGATTCCCCGGCAATCTAGATACTTCGTTTGGATCCTCGATCCTTCTAACTCCATTCTCTGTCTTTTGGAGTGATCGGGATTAACTTTTAATTTCAATTTGCATGTTTCTTTTGTTTACGTAATTAACCTCACTTATTATTTAAATTGCCTTATGTAATTTGTTCATTTTTTAGTTATTAACTTCCTCTTATTCATACTTAACACATTTATTATTTTCTTTATTTAATTCATTAAATAGTGCTAATATGTTTTGACAATTACAACTAATCAATGTTGTTAATTGTTATGATAGCGCACTTACACACATATAAGTATAGTTGCCAATACTATATCCATATTTGACAATTAAATAGTTATATTTCGGTTTTTTTATTTTTCTAGTATTAGTTTAATTTTATTTATTAGTTTATTCTATTGTCTTCTTTTTTTCCTTTTCTTTTAACGTAGTTTAATTTTCTTTATTAGTATTAGTTTAATTTTTTTTTCTTTTAATATTTGCTTAATGTCCCTTCACTGGCCTTTATTTTTTTTTCTTCTATTTAATAGTAGTGTAAAATTCATTTTCTAGTTTTTTTTACTCCATTTATTTTCTCTCTCTTATTAGTAGCTTTAATTTCCATTCAATGCATCATTTTCTTTCTTTTTTTCTTACAATATTAATTTAATGCTCCTTTACTAGCTTTTATCTTTCATTTTTTTTCTTTTTCTTTTAACATTAGTGTAACATCTTTCTCTAGCATTTTATTTTCTTTTCATTATTAGTTTTAAATTTCTTTATAATATTCTATTTTTTCTTCCTTCTCTTCTAGTGTTAGTTTAATCATTCTTTATTTGTATTACTCTTCATTTAATGCTAGTATTTAATTTTTTTTTAAAGCTCTATATCCTTTATTTTCTTATAGTTTTATTTTATCTTTCTTCTTCTTTCATTAATCCCAAAAAATGATAAAAAGTTTTTTAATCTAACTTTAATTTTTTAAGTGTAATTTTTCTTTTCTTTTCATTTTCTTCTATCTCTTTTGAAAGAATGCAAAAAAAGTGAGTAGTTAGATTGTTCTTTTATTAATAAGAATTTTCTAACCTTTTTCATCTTAGCATAAGCTTCTTTTATAAACTTTCTTCTAGGATCCTTTTTATGTATATTTATTTTATATTTCTCATTTCTTTTACTAATTTATCATGTTAATGTTAATGCAAATTTTAGTTTCTTTACTTAAAAGCGTGTTTAGGATAGTTTAATTTATCTTTTATAGCAAATTCATGTTTAGGTAATTTTAACAATTTCTAGTATGTGTTGGCTCTTTTATTTAAACCATGTTAGTTTAGGTTGTTTCAATAATATTGCATGTGGGTATGCTCCATGTACCATTTAGTTAGAAATTACATGATATAGGACTTAGAATTTTATCCCTTTATTTGTTCTAATTTGGAGTGCTATATATATATGTTATGTATTTTTCATATTTGATTTTGGATGTTCTCTCTTTGCCTCTATTTTCTTTATTTGCATGTATTTGAAAAATCTTATTAAAGAACCAACGATGATTAGTAAAGGCCAACCTTACGGTTGGACGAACAGGGTGCCTAACACCTTTCCCGATTCGTACCTTAACCCCCGAACCCTTTCTCTAGTTGAACGCTTTAAGATCAGTAGCCATTTTTATTTTTCTTAATTTTTCTCAAAAACTAAGTGGCGACTCTATTTTCAATAAAAATAGATTTTTTGGTTTTCAATGTATTAAAATATTTTTCGAAACATCTTTGAATTCTCTTATTTTTGAAATATTTTTCAAAACCCCAAAATTCCAACGCCACAGTATTTTCTGGCGACTCCGCTAGGGATTGGTTTATAAAATCAAATAAGAGGGTTAGACTTGAAAATATCATTGGTTCTTAATAAGAATTTCTTATTTGCATTTTTGCATGCATATGTATTGTTCTTCAAAACCCCTCTGCCTGGTCGACCCGATGCCCTAAATGTTCATCCGTTTCGAGGATTGTTGGGAAGACGAGCAACCCTTACTGACTGTACACTATCATAGGTGCAGTAAAAGAGTTCGAGCGTACTGTGTGATCATGTCCTGCACCACTCTAGGTATGGAAAGATTATACCTGGCTCTATTAAGAAGGTACCATGTTCGATTGACCAAAATTAGCCTTTTGCATATAGTAGCTTAGAACCCCCCCATTAGGTACTGCTAACCCTAGTAGGATTATGTGTTTTCTTAAAATTGTATGTTTTGATTGTGTATTGTTAGGATTGTTTATTTGGGTTTAAGCTAGTTCCTCTTCTAGGTTCGGCCTGGGTTTTCTCTCATCCTTTGTTTAAGTTAGCTTTTTCTTTGGGTTTTTACCCGGGTTTTGTTCTTCACCATGTTTGGTTTTCACGTTATACTTTTCTTCTCGGGGTCATGTTCGTGTTTTGTTTTGAAGCCTTTAGGGTGGTTTCTCTCTCTCTCTGGGGTTCTTCCCGGATTGTTAGTTCCATACCCCCGCCTTTGTTTAGACTCATTTTCTTTAGATCCTTATTTTACCCGCGTAAGCAAGTTTCTTACCGTTATGCTGCCCGCTTTTTCTTAGAATGTTTAGGTCAAACCGGTCCTCTCAGCCTAGCTCTCTTTCTTACCGGAGTGCTGTCCATTTCTTCACCCGAGTTTAGTCAAGCCTGTTCAGTTGTTATGCTGCCAGTATGAGCCCGACAGAGGCATTGTTATAGCCTCCATGATTATCTGCTTATGATTTTCAATTTTGGGTATCTGGGATGCTTGCTATCTATCGCCAGAATTCTCATCTGGGAAGTGTTTGATACTGGTTATTCTATTTTTGGGATCTAAATTTTCTTCGAGTCTAGATCATTGAGCTCAGAAGAGCACAATCGACACGTGTCTGGGTAAGATCAATGACGGATAGACTCTGTGGGGTATCTGAATAGCCAACTGAGCCAGCTAAAATGGCAGAGAATGAGGTAAACTTGACATCTCTAATGAGAGCCATTATTGAGATATAAAGAGCTGTGGAGCAGCAGACCCAAGCTCAAAATCAGTATCAGGCGCAGATCCGGGCAATTCAGGCCTGCATGCCCATTATGAATGGACAGTCGGAGGACACAAATGAGAATGTCGAAGACTTTTGAGATGACAATCAAGTCCCTGATGGACCGCAAGTTGTTCCACCACCACCACAGAACCCTCGATAGGTGATAGTTGAGGAAGAAAATACTGCTCAGTCTAGAGAATCTGCATTGGTTGAGCAAATTGACCGGATGGAGAAGGTCCTAAGAAAGGTTTAAGGGATTGAAGAATACATGCTAGATATGGGAGGGCTATGTTTGTTCCCAGATGCTAAGCTACTAGAAAAGTTTAAAATGCCAGATATGAAAAAGTTCGATGGAACTAGAGATCCCAGAATTCATCTCCGAATGTATATCGGTACACTGTCGCCAATGGAAATTGATGACCAGTTGAAGGCTCAGCTCTTTCACCGATCTCTTTCTGGAGCAGCTTAGAAATGGTTTCTCTCTCTCGATGTAGCCAAGACCAGAACCTGAGAGGACATAGCTACAGCATTTTTTAGTCAGTATAATTATAATGTCCAACTAGATGTAACTACCCGAGAGCTCGAGATGACTCAACAAGAGAACCAGGAGTTTTTGTTAATTTCCTGACCTGATGGAGGGGTAAGACCACCAAGATGACAAATCGACCCTCTAAGAAAGAGTAGGTGAGGATAGTAGTGAAGAATCTGCACCCCCCCTAAAAAGCTATCTAATCACATAGCTGCTCTCCACATTTGAGCAGTTATTTGATGCTGGGGTACAGATTGAAGACGCAATTCAATCTGGGGATATCGAGAAAGCTGAATAGAGCCAGAAACCCAGGAGGACCTTCCCCATAAATAACCAAAACTAATCTACTACCACCAATCTCGTGTCTCGCCCGAACGAGGTAAACCTGCTGAATCTGTCCTCTTTCGCCCAGCAATCCAATAATACCCAACAATTAGACAATGGCCAGCAACAAAGGCCGAGAAGGGTCTTCACTCCTCTCAACATTTCTTTATCTACCGCCTTAAGTCGACTCGTCGAGAAAGAGCTTATCAAGCCATTGGACCCCATGTCTGTACTCGATCCCCTATCGCCAAGATTTAATGCTTCTCAATACTTCACCTTCTACCAAGGTCACGGGCATTTAACTGATAGATGTATGAGGCTACATCATGAGATCCAGAATCTCATTGACAACAAAGTGATCCCTCCTCCATTTGCTACTCCAAAGCCAAACGTCACAACTAATCCCCTACCAAACCATGCTAAGCAGTCAGGGGTAAACTGCATAGCTCTGGGGCAATTAGAAGATCCGAGCTGATATATATGTTCAGCATAGCTATCGTGCCCTCAGGTTTCGATAATTGAGGATCAGACAGCATGTTCGGTTATCATGATTAGAAGTGATCGAGGCTGAATGGAGGAATGAAATGATGGTGCTTGGGAGTGGTATCAGACAGCATTCCTAACTATCCAACTAGAAGAAGAGGAGCACGACGAGGAAGACGATTGGCCTTTGGATTACCTGACCCGACCTTATGGGTTTGGCCACGTGCTTGATGGCATCACTCTTCCCTAACTTTTTGAGGAAGAGGCATATGTGGATGAAATACAATCCTATTGGCTGGTAAGGGTTGTGCCGAAATCAGACGGGGTCGAGTGGACCGACTTCTGGGCCACTCAGGAACAACATATGGACTTTATCGAAGAGGACATATGGAAAGAAATTGATAATACATGGGCCATCGAAGATGATAAGGAGAGAAGGGGAAGAATAGCAATCGGTGATTTAGGCTATTTGTGGGCATTCGAAAGCCCTCTTGTGAACGAGGTACAATAGACCAGCAACACAATAATGGGATTATGGGATCCTGAGGAGGGGATAGAATATCTGATCAGAAGTGGGCGGCATTTCAAGCCAACCCAGTTGGAAAAAGGGCAACCAAGTGGAAAAGGGAAGGAAAAAGAACATGAAGAAGAGGATAATGCAGTGCTGAAATAGTTAAAGAAGATGCAAGCTAATATTAGCATTTGGGGGCTATTGATGGCCTCGCATAAACACAGACAAGCTGTGATAAATGTTCTGAATAAAGCCAGCGTTCCGATAGAGGCCACCCCGGAGCAACTAATTCGACTTATTTTGTCGGCGGTAGAACCAAAAATCATTTCTTTTTCTAATAAAGATCTACCAGCAGAGGAAAAGAATCACAACAAACTACTGCATATTACTATTAAGTGCTTGGACAAATGGGTCCCTGTGACTCTTATCGATAACGGGTCTGCATTAAATATATGTCCGCTCAGAATAGCACTCTATTTAGAACTAAAGATGGAGCAATTCATACCGAGCAATCAAGGAGTCTGGGCTTATGACAACACAAGGAGGGACGTATTGGGACTTGTATCGTTTGCAATATCAGTAAGACCCTTGGAAACATCAGTCGAGTTCCACGTACTAGATGTATCAGCATCTTTTAACTTATTGTTGGGAAGACCCTAGTTGCATGACCTAAGTGTTCAGGGTGTAGCATCGACTCTCCATCATAAACTGAAGCTGATAAGAAATGGGGTAGTTCTAACTATTCACGGAGAAGACATCATTCATCCCCCAAGAGGAGGAGAGGGCTCAACTCTATTGGAAGTTCAACATAGTGAAGATGACGTATCGCTCAGTGGTTTTCGATTTGATGAAGCACAGGCTGTCCAGATGCTAATGAGTGAGGAGGAAAGGTACGTCAACCCAAGGGTTGTAACAATGATGAGGAAGATATCCTTTTTCCCTAGTATGGGATTAGGACGTAAGCAACAGGGGTTCCCCAAACCCGTTCAGGTATTGCCAGCTTCGTACCATTTCGGTCTTAGGTATGAGCCAACAGAAGAAGATTTGGAAGGGCCTAAGAAGGGATAGAAGGCTAATTATTCAGGAATGCTCAATGGGCATTTTGTTAAAGAAGGGGAAGATTTCCCATACTGCGGCTTTCCAGAGCTATGGATCAACGAGGAAACCAATCAAAAGCTGCCAGGGTTAGAGATCTTTTTTGACCATCAGTTGTCTGATACAGAAGGGAAAGAGGCAGCTAAAGGAGAAAAGGAAGAAAAGAAGGGCCAAGAGGAAGATTGGGCCGATAAGCTCGATGGAATCAACATGGTAACATAGTTCAATGAAAAGGTGGCATAATTTCAAGTGACCAACTCAGACTGTTTCATGATGGGCTTCAGCGCACCAGCTGACTACACCAAGCTCATTGTTGATGTAACTGCAAAGGAAGTGAAGAATTGGACCTTCGAGTCTTCTGATGTACATATTGTCTATCTTGAGTCCAAGTTTGAGTCGGAGTCTGTAATCGAGGTCGCGTCTGTTAAAGCTCCTCTCCCTGCTTTTACTGTCAAGTTTGTAATTTCTTCTACTTTTAATGAAATGAACAAAATTTTCGGTTACTCTTCTTTGTTTGATTTATTTCATACGCTTTTCGACGATTTTGAATTCAACGGGAATATCCGCGAAGAAATAAAACTTTTAGTAAAAAGAGAAGAAGAAATACGTGCCCAACCTATAATTAAAGAAACTTTGTCAATAAATTTGGGTAATGAAAATAATCCGCAAAATGTTCAAATTGGTTCTTCTTTATCATTAGTTGAACAAGAACAATTAATAACTTTATTAAAAGAATTCAAGGATGTATTCGCATGGTCTTACGACGATGTGCTCGGAATTGATCCTGACATTGTCCAACACCATTTCCCTCTATACCTCGATGCTAAATCGGTCAAACAAAAATTAAGACGGATTTGGCTAGAGGGGTTTTGAAGATCAAAGAAGAAGTTTCCAAATAGATTAATGCAGGATTCCTCATGGTAACTGAGTATTCAAAATGGGTAGCCAACATAGTGCCAGTTTTAAAAAAGGATGGATGAATCCGAGTCTGCGTGGATTTTTGAGATCTTAACAAGGCTAGCCTAAAAGATAATTTTCCACTACCGCACATCGATGTCTTGGTGGACAGTACAGCGGAGCACGCCTTGTTGTCATTCATGGATGGCTTCTCCGGGTACAACCAAATTCTGATGGATTCCGAAGACAGAGAAAAGACGACATTTACTATACCCTAGGGCACCTATTGTTATCGTGTAATGCCGTTTGGCTTGAAGAATGTAGGGGCAACCTATCAGAGGTTGCCACTACTTTACTGCACGACATAATACATAAGGAGGTTGAGGTATACGTAGAAGATATGATAGTTAAGTCTAAGGATTGGGATGGCCACATCACAGCACTGCAAAAGTTCTTTGAAAGGATTCAAAAGTACAAGATGCGGTTCAACCCACAAAAGTGTGCCTTTGGAGTTACTGTCGAAAAAATTCTCGGGTTTATGATCACGCAACGAGGCATTGAAGTTGATCCTTTAAAGATTACAGCAATTTTAGAAATGTCTCCTCCGAAGACCGAGCGAGAAGTCAGGGGCTTTCTGGGTAAAATACAGTTTATCATTCAGTTCATTGTAAAACTGACAACTACCTGTGAGCCGCTCTTTCGTCTGCTAAAGAAAGGAGTCGAGTTTGAATGAGATCAGAAATGCCAAGATGCCTTTGATACTGTAGGACAGTATCTGCAAAATCCACCTATCCTAGCTCCTCCCGAACTTGGTAGGCCACTGATCCTCTATTTATCAGTGACTGATTCGGCTATGAGATGTATGCTGGCACAAGAGGGTGAAATTAGAATCAAAAAGGCTGCCTACTACTTAAGCAAAAAGATGACAGGATCAGAGATACCATACACACCACTAGAAAAGACATGTTAGGCTATAGTCTGGGCTTCCCGAAAAATAAGGCATTACATGCTATCTTTCACAGTGAATATTACCTCCCGAATAGACCTGTTAAAGTACCTGTTTGAAAAGCCAGCACTGATAGGAAGGTTGTCTCGATGGTTTCTATTGTTATCAGAATTCGACCTCAGATACATCTCCCAAAAGTTAGTTAAAGGCAGAGCAGTGGCCGAATTCCTGGCCGACCAACTAATTAAGGGGGGTGAAGACATAGAGTTCCAGTTTCCTGATGAATAGCTAATGAAAGTTAAGGATGACAAGTGGATTCTATATTTTGATGGCGCATCTAATCAATATGGCTATGGAATAGGAGTCCTTCTTGTCACTCCTGACGAATCACACGTCCCCTTGTCTTTGAAGCTCAATTTTGAAGTTACCAACAATCAGGCTGAGTATGAAGCATGTTTAGCTGGATTGGAGGCAGCGTTAGAATTAGGGGCAAGAAAGCTAGAAGTCATTGGAGATTTAGCATTGGTGGTTTCACAAGCAAGAGGAGAATGGAAGGTCAGGGGCCTAACCTTGATTCTCTATCATCAAGAGCTAGAGAAACTGATACCGTCTTTCGAATCAGTGATCTTTACCCATGTGCTAAGACTACAGAACAAGTTCGCCGATGCACTGGCCACCCTAGCATCAATGATTGACATACCATCCGGAGTCAGAATGAGGCCTTTGATAATTAAACAAAAGAGAAAGCCGGCATACGAGACGACGACTGCAATTAAGGAAAGCACTAACGGCCTTCCATGGTACTTTGACATTTAGAACTTCGTAGAGAAAGGAGAATATCCCAAGTTTTCCAGTAAAAAGGATAAAAGGGCAATACGACAATTATCTGCACAGTTTGTCATTTACGGTGAAAGACTATACAAACGAGGGCATTCTTGCGTCAATAAACAGTGCGTCAACAATGAAGAAGGTCAAGAATTGATGAAAGAAATCCATGTGGGAGTTTGAGGACCACATATGAGCATAATTATGTTAGCCAAAAAGATCCTGCGACAAGGGTACTTTTGGATGACAATGGAGATAGACTGCAAACAGTTCGTGTAGAGGTGCCACAAATGTCAGATTCACACAAATCTCATGCACGTTACCCCATCTCAGTTATATAACCTGACGTCACCATGGCCTTTCTCAGTATGGGGCATTGATGTGATCGGTAAGGTAACACTGAAGGGCATCAAATGGGCACGAGTTCATCTTAGTGACCATTGACTACTTTACCAAGTGGGTGGAAGCAGCCTCCTACTCGGCATTGAAAGCCTCTCATGCCGCTAAGTTCATCAAGCAAAACATCATTTTCCAGTACGGAGTTCCCCATGAGGTCATCTCAAAAAATGGTTAGCATTTTCAAGGGGAGGTCTTGGATCTTTTTGACGAATACCAGATAGTGGCCCACAAGTCCTCACCATATCAGCCGTAGACCAATGGAGCGGTTGAGGCAGCAAACAAGAACATTAAGAAAATTCTGCAAAAGACAATCAACTCATATAAGGATTGACCAGAACATCTACCATTTGCACTTTGGGGATACCGAACGTCGATCAGAACTTCAACCGGAACTACACCATACTTTAGTGCATGAGATGAAAACTGTACTTTCCATTGAGGTGGAAATCTCTTCGCTAAGCATTGCGGCCAAAGCTAGTATTTCATAAGCAGAATGGCAAAGGAACCGGATGAAAGAGTTGCTCTTGTTTGATGAAAGAAGGTTGCTGGCTCTGTTTCATGTACAAAGATATTAGAGGAGGATAGCTCGAGCGTTCAATAAAAAGGTTAAGACCCGGGATCTCAGAGAAGGGGATTTGGTCCTTAAGGAAATCCAAGCTCCTATTTTTGACCCGAGAGGCAAATTCAAGCCAAACTGGTCCAGACTGTTTCTCATCAAGACCATCATGATCGGTGGTGAAATCATCATTATGGATTTGGATGGCAATGTATTCTCCACTCCAGTGAACCTCGATTAGCTCAAAAAGTACTATCCCTGAGGTAAAAAATAAAGATAAAAGAAAAGCTCGCTGAGTTAAAAACCAAAAAGGCAACTCAGGCAAAAGTTAGAGAAGCCCGCAAGGCCGAAAACCTGAAAGAGCGACGTTGGCAAAAGTTAGGGCACCACAAAAGGAGAGTGTTAATACCCGAGAATAAACCAAGCTCGAACTACGTTATGACCTGATTCCATCTTTTTGGGATACGTAGGAAGCTTCTTTTAAGAAGTCTGGCCACATTCTTTTTTTTAAACCATCTTTAGATCTATGTAAGACCAATGCAAATTAATTTTTGAATTTTGATAATAAAGTCATTCAAACTTTGGATAAATTAAACAATTTTAAACGTAAAGTGGGAATTTTTCATTGCTTTAATTAGAGCTACAAATACAAAATTTTTAAAAGGAGGGCACGCAAATCCCAAACTCTACAAACAAAAAAAGAAAAGCTGTGAAATCGTTGAAACAAAGCAGGAGGCCTCAAATCCTTCTCCATTTTGCTGCTTGTTTTCCTTCTTTTTTATCTTTCTTCTCCCGATCCTACATCAGCTACGTCTTGTATTCATCAGAAAGATTGGGACACTACAACTCTTGCATCTCCATACGTGGACGAGAAGGCCAGGCATCCTGATACAGTGTTAGAAATAGAGCCCACAACGCAGATGAGAATAGACGGCCTTAGATACTAGGAAAGACGTTCTAACTGTAACCAAACAGCTGCATGATCCGATGGGGGTAATAGAAAGTGGTCTAACGCAGACCAATCAGCAAAACACCAGGATGATCTATGGTGGTCAGAGTCATGGCAGGGATCCGCCACCAGGGGCACTGCCAGGTGATATCTAGGCCAGTCAGGGATGAGAAGTACTGTCGCCAGGCTGCCTTAGTGTCGCATATCTGATAATAAGGGTGGTAAAGGAAAGATGCAGCACTGTGTCTATCAGTAGGTGGTTTCTGTATAGGATTTACCTTCTCCATCAGCCAGATCTATAGCAAAAAGTTAGATCAGTGAGAGCAGAGCTTCGTAGTATAACCCAAGTCTGATAAAGAGAAAGGTTTGAATCTACCTGAAGGAGCAAGGGGCTACCAGCAAAAGTAGTGGTCTCACCACGATGAACGACATCTAGACCCAGTAGTGTCTCGGCTAGGACAAGTGGTACAAAGTCCTTTCCCATCTACATCTGGCTAGTAATGTCAACTAATGCACAGCTAACCTACCCATCAGAAGGGATAATAAGATACTGGGCAAGAAGATAGAAGCAAAGAGCATAACATCGCCGCAGCTGAAAGACAAGGTCACTAAGGTCACCGGTAGGATGGAACCTGTCAATAATCCAGGGTATGTCAAGACAGTCATCCTTTGTCAGAAGAGAGGCCTCCATCCTAGATAAACCATAAAGCTGTATCACTTGCTGACAGGTTGAAAGAAAGAAAGTGGGAACCACAATGGAGCTTCGAGGGGCCGAATCCAAGATGGCAGCAAACTCCTCCACAGTGGGGCATAGCTCTTTAAGGCCGAACTGGAAGACGTGGGATTACGGGTCCCACATCTGAGCAGTTGCTTTCAGCAAAGGCCTGCCAATCTTTATGGCCATGAGAGGAAATAAGGAGTAAATATCGAAAGGGGTAAAATTTAAATGTTCAACATGGGAGAATGCCTCAATCCATGAAGACAGGGGATTAGCCATTTGAATCAGAATAACAGAAAATAGAGCCTCCAGGGCTGTATTTATAAGGCAGAAAAGGGAGAAAAATCAAAATTTTGACAAAAGGCACGTTCAATGTGGTGACTTCCACCTTGGAGCTGGCGACCGCCAGCTCTAAAAAGCATAGTACAGTGACATCAACCCTTTGACCAGGTGACCGCTAGGTTATAAATGGAAACCACCATGTCAGTCTCCTTGGAGGTGGCAACCGCTATGTTATGTTATGGCGATCGCCATATTTGAACATGGCGGGTGTGTGTCAGTTTACAATTTGTGTGATCTGTATAAATTGTGGCATCTGAATTATGCATTCAAGATAGTTTGAGCAGCAAATAAAAAAAATCATGCAACAGATAAAAATGTAAAGTAATAAAAGGCGCGAAGGCCCAAAATACATTAAAAAGAAGTAGAGTGTATCAAAAATGTAAACTGGGACACCTAGGCCCAACAAGTAATGATAGGGGCACGCAGGCTCATAAATGTATAAAGTTGGGGTACGTAGGCCCATGAAAATCAAAAACAATGTATCTAAAAGAAAAATAAAGCTGGGAAGGGGAAGCTCTCTCTCTCAGGTATGCCTCGGGTGGACCCGGTGGGAGGAAGGACCAGCTTCGTCCGAGCTGACATCCTCTAAGAGCCGCTCAATGTCATCATCACTGTCGCTGCCAGAAGAAGAAGACACAGCCCTGGAGTGACTCCGAGCGGAGGAGACGGACCCTCTGGAGCGAGCTCGAGAAGATGCCCGGGAACCATGACCTCGAGCAGGGGTAGGTGAAGGAGCAAGAGCACGTGGTGGTACTAAGCCAGCAACTGGAACTGGACGATGTCAAAAGAAAAGTAAGACTTAGAACAGGATAATGACAGAAAGTGACCGAAAAACTAAAAAGAGCATGCAGGATACTGTAGACACCCCAATTTCAACCCGCCTAATCTAAAGTGAATTTGATGATGAAAAAAGGTGGAATAGTGCTTCAATTCAAACCTCAGGAAGTGATCCAAGCTCGGTATTTGAACCCAGAACCTTCAAACCAATGAAATTTTGTCGAACCATCGAAACTTGCTGCCCAAGTAAGGCGACCGCCAATAGAACCTCTTGGAAACCCTAGCCAAAAGTGGCGACCGTCACCTCTGACCTGGCGATCGCCAACTTGTATTATGGCAACCATCATAGAACTTTGTGGAACCTTTCAAAAACATGGCGACTGCCAACTCCAATTGGCCTGACGTGCCCTAAAACGTGGCAGCACCTCATTGGTTGATGAACTCTATAAATACCGTACCTCTGGTACATTTTCAAGGATAAAAATTTAAGTGAGGGGTTTAGTGAGGGAAATCCTGCTGAGTTGCCGAGCAATTTTGAGTCCCGACGCCGAAACCCTGCCGAGATACCGAGATCCAAATCCACAACGCCTACATTGAAGCCTTGCTTGGATCACCACCCGAGGTGTGAGACCCGAACCCGTCTCTTTTTGAGACTTATATATGTTTGACATGTTTTTGTATATATATTTCTGCGGTGTACGATTTATTCGTTTTGATACATGTCTAAGTTGAAATAAGCATGCGGGGTTGGTTCCCGGGGTTGTAGGAAGTTGCTGTACGAATTTCAAAATTTCAAAAAAAGAAGAAGATATTTTTGAAAATGATATTTTTCTTGGCCTATAAATATCTAGTCTTTAGATATTTGTGGAGATATTTTGAAAAACTTGAAGACTAAGTTTCTTTTTCTCAAATCAAAACCTCTACCTTCTCTCTAACTTCTCGGGGGCCCGGGGCTTAGTTTTTGACAAACCAACTACTGATCCTTAGTATTTGCATCGCGGTCTATGCATCTATCCGAACAAAATCCATCTATCCGAACAAAATCCATTCCGGCGAAGCTTGGTTTTGCACGTGGATTGAGGCGTCGAGTTTTTAACTCACCGAGGTAGGACCCTAGACTGTATAACTGTTAGAGGGTACTATGTATAATCATACGTGTTTCTACCATTTAAAAATGCATGAAAAGTGATTTATGTTTCAAAGGTTGGATTTTGGTTCAAAATCACTTTTGGGTGGATTTCGGTTAGAGGAAAAGGGTTTTGAGGCTTTCCTTTCGGTGTATCTTGGTTGTTTTGGGTTTGTGTATGCCCATGGGTTGTAAAGGGAGTGTTTGGTTGGTTTAATTTGGAGTTGAGAAGTTGTTTCAGTAGCTTGGGTTTATTTCTCACCATCGCCTATAGCCTATTCTGAAATTTGAGAATTTTGGTCTTCGTCTCGACACCATTTTCTGTTTGTGTCGACATAATTTTTCTTCTGTTGGAATTGAGTATTCTGTTGTTGTTTGTGTCGACACAATTTCTGTTGGTGTTAACACTTTTTGTCGCTGGTGTCGACACATTTCTGTTGGTGCCGACACTTTTGCTCTCTGCATATGTTGCCTAAACTCTCGGTTGTTTTGTGTCGACACCTCTGCTATTTGTGTCGACACCTCCGCTGTTTGTGTTGACACATTTTCTGTTTGTGTCGACACCTCCGATGTTTGTGTCAACACCTTTTCTGTTGGTGTTGACCCTTTTCTTCCTTTGTGTGAAAAGAAGAGTTTTGAGATTGGGATGAGTTCTATGAGTCCGTGGGCTCCTAGAATGGGATGTTTGCCCGTAGTTTTCAAAAGAAATGAGGTTTGAAAATGATGAGCTTTATAAAATTTGTGAAAACGTGTTTTATTGGAGGTTTGGAGCTAACCCTTGGGGTAGAGTCTCAACTTCTAAAATGTTTTGGGTGAAAATATATTTTTACATGTTTTGTTTGATCTCCATGGTTCATGGATTGGATCTCCTTATATACATGTGTTGTATATCTGTTTACGGGTTCTGAAATATTTTCCATAGATGTACCATGACAGTGGGTTTGGTTGAGTTGGGCTTCCATTTCTTTTCGGTGTAAGTCTAAAAACGTGCGCAGCGTAGGTGCTCTATATCTTTGGGTTAGTCCCCGTAAATTGAGTGTGTGTGGGTGCTTTGTACCATCGGGCTCTGGTTCTGTAAATTAAGCAGTAGGTGCTCTGTACCTTCAGGCTAGTTCTCGTAAATTGAGTGGTTCGATTGCCTCCGTTAATGGCGTCGTTATTGTGACTCCATATAGAACTTGTCATTACTAAGCCTGCGGGTCTAGGGTAATGGACGAGAGTTTATAGTTGTTGCCTTTATCGGTGTGGCAGAGTCTGTACATACGATTACATTTCATCGTGTCTCCTCGGCTGTGTATCCCGGGTGGAGAATGCTGTGGTTTTACTGCTTTCCCTTGACTGTGGCATGACATCTGTCAGGATTATATGCATGGTTTCAAGGATGGAAAATGTGAAGTTTTTAGGATGGAAAACTTGTGATTTTTGAGAGAAAAACCTATTTTATTTTTGTGGTTGAGTTAGCTCCCACCATATGATTGCATGACCTGTATTTCAGCTTTACAGTCTATTTTCTATTGGGCTTCGGCTCACGGTGTGGGATTTTTGCTGTAAAACCTTTTTCGGGTGAGTACGTGGAGTTGACCTAGTTGCAGAGGTGATGGAAGACTTGCTGTAGTTTTTCGTTTTTGGAGACATGTACTCTCACATGTGACGCCTGTGAAGGCTGGTTTTGTATGCCTTTTGGCGATATACTTATTCATGTATGAGAATGCATGTTTAATATTTATGAGAGCTGAACTTGGAAAATCTTTTATCCAAATGTTGTATTTTGATTCTCAACTATAAAACCTAGTTTTGTCTAAATGGGTGTTTTGTGGGCTTTCACATGACCCTAGTGTTTGGGGCGTGACAAAGGAGTAGACCGTTGAGACACATTCCCAACTTGATAATTTCCCAGCAATCTAGGTACTTCATTTGGATCTCTGATCCTTCTAACTCAATTTTCTCTCTTTTGGAGTAATCGGATTAAATTCAATTTCAATTCACGCATCTCCTTCATTTACGTAGTTAAACTTGTTTATTGATCAAATTGCCTCATTTAACTTAGTCGCTTTAATTAATTTCTTAGTTTACACATTCACACTAATCACATTGTCTTTTTTTTAATTTATTTATTAAATTAGTGCTAACATAACGTGACGATACGACTAAATAATGTCGATATCGTTGTAATATAAGCACTTACATAAAAATAGTTGCAATTGTTAATATTGTACCTATTTAATGCTAATCCTCCTTTTAATATTAATTTAATGTTTCTCTTGCTAATGTCTTATTCTTTTTTTCTTTCTTTTAATATTAGTTAACCTTTAATCTAATGCTAATATTCATTTCTATTTTCTTGTAATATAGCTTCATTTCTCTTTTAATATCTCATTTCCTTTTCTTTTCTTTAACGCTAACGTCCCATTTTACTTTCTTTCATTTTCTTCTACTATTAGTTTAAAGTTCCTTCAATATCATTATTATAATGCTCTTCTCCTAGTGTTTTCTTTTTTTAGTTAGTCTAACTTTCTTTTAATAACATTCTATTTTCTTTTCTTGTAATTTTGATTTATTGCTCTTTTTCTTTTACTAGCATTAATTTAATATTTCTTTTTTCGCTTCCATCTTCAAATTTTATTTTATTTTCTTTTAACATTAGTGTAGTTGTCTTTCCTAACATTTTACTCTCTTTTCTTTCCTTTTTTATTATTATTATTAGCTTTATCTTCCCTTTCTTTTGTTCTTTTCTTTTTCTTTTTTTTTTGATGTTGGAATTATTTTTCTTCATTTTTGTTAAAGTCAAAAATCATAAAAAGTCTTTTAAACTATTTTTTTTACCTTTTAGTATAATGTTCTCCTCTTATGTTTCTGTTTTCTTTTAAAAATGTAAATAGATAGAATTTCTTTTCTTAGCATAACATTTTCTAAAACTATTTTCATAAGTTCCTTTTATAAACCTTTTTTTAGGATCCTTTTTATGTATCATTTATTTTGTATTTCTCATTTCTTTTACCAATTCATCATGTTAATGTTATTGCATGTTTTAGTTTCTTTATTTGAAAGCATGTTTATGATAGTTTAATTTATCTTTTGTAGCAAATCCATGTTTTGGTAATTTTAACAGCTTCCACCATGTTTTACTCTTTTATTCAAGTTTTGTTAGTTTAGTTCATTTTGATGAAATTGCATGTGGGTGTGTTCCATGTATCCTTTAGTTAGAAATTTCATACCGTAGAACTTAGGATTTTATCCCTTTATTTATCCTAATTTGGAGTGCTATGTACATATGTTATGTATTTTCTATATTTTATTTTGGATGTTTTCTCTTTGCCATCATTTTCTTTATTTATATGCATTTGACAGATTCTATTAAAAAACCAATGATGATTAGTAGAGACCAACCTTACGGTTAGGTGAACCGGATGCCTAACACCTTTCCCGATTTGTACCTTAGTCCCTGAACCCTTTTCTCTGGTTAAACGTTTTCAAGATTAGTAGCCATTTTTATTTTTTTTAGTTTTTCTCAAAAACTACGTGGCGAGTCCATTTTCAACAAAAAAAGGGGTTTTCAAAATTTAGTTTTCAAGGTGTTAAAATATTTTTCAAATATCTTTGAATCCCCTTATTTTGACCATTTTCTAAAAAGCCCCCAAAATCCCAACGCCACAGTATTTTCTGGCGACTCCGCTGGGGACTAGTTTATAAAATCAAATAAGAGGGCTAGATTTGAAAACATCATTGGTTCCTAATAAGAATTTCTCATTTGCGTTTTCGCATGCACGTGCATTGTTCTTCAACTCCCCTGCCTGGTCGACCCGATGCCCTGAACGTTCATCCGTTTCGGGAATTGTTGAGAAGACGGACAACCCTTACTGACTGTACACTATCATAGGTGCAGTAAAAGAGTTCAGACGTACTGTTTGACCATGTCCTGCACCACTCAAGGAATGGGAGGTATACACTCGGCTCTATTCAGAAGGTACCATGTTCGATTGACCAAAATTGGCCTTTTGCATATAGTGAACTTAGAACCCCCCATTAGGTGCTGCTAACCGTAGTAGAATTATGTATTTTTCTTAATTGTATGTTTTTCCTGCGTATTGTTAGGATTGTTTTGTTCGGATTTAAGCTAGTTCTTTTTTCGAATTTGGCTTGGATTTTTCGTTATCCTTTGATTAGGTTAGTTTTTTGCCTTCGAGTTCTTACCTGAGTTTTGTTTTTTCACCATGTTTGGTTTCCACACCATAGTTTTCTTAGGGTCATGCCTGTGTTTCGTTCTGTAGCCTCTAGGATAGTTTCTCTCTTTCTTCCGGGTTCTCCCTAGATTGTTAGTTTCTCCTCCGCCTTTGTTTAGACTACCTTTGTCACACCCATGAGAGTTAGTTTTTTACAGTTATGCTACCCATTTCTCCTTAAGAATTTTAGGTCAAATCGGTCCTCTCAGTCTAGGTCTATTTTCTTACTAGAGTGCCGTCCGTTTAGATAAACCTTCCTTTTAGAAGTTAGTTAATCTTCTCCTTAGCCACCATCCTGGCTTGTCCTGTTGATATGCTGCCAGTATGTTCCCGGCAAGGGCATTATTTCAGTCTCCGTGTTTATCTGCTCATGATTTGCTATTTTGGGTGTCTGAGATATTTGCTATCTGTCATTAGAATGCTTGTCCGAGAGGTGTTTGATACTGGTTATTCTAACTTTTGGGATCTAGGTTTCTCTGAGGGTTTACCATTGGGCTTGGGAAAGTACAACCAATACGTGTCTGGGAAAAATCAGTGACAGGTAGACTTTGTAGGGTACCCGAACAGTCAGCTGAAATAGCGAAAAATGAGGTGAATCTGACAGCCCTAATGAGGTCGATCACTGATATACAGAGAGTTATAGAACAGCAGACCCAGGCTCAATTGCAATGTCAAGCACATATCTGGGCAATCCAGGCCCGTATGCCCATTGTGAATGAACAGCATGATGACCCAAAGGGTAATGGCGAAGATTTTTAGGATGACAATCAGGTCCCCGATGGATCGTAAGTTGTTCCACCACTACCAGGGATGCCTCGATACGCGATAGTTGAGGAAGAAAACACTGCTCAGTTTAGAGAATCTGCATTGGTTGAAAAGATCGACCGGATGGAGAAGGTCCTCAGAAAGGCAAAAGAGATTGAGGAATAATGCTAGATGTGGGAGGACTATGCTTGTTTCTATACGCCAAGCTCCCAGATAAGTTTAAAATGCCCGATATGGAAAAATTTGATAGAATCGGAGATCCCAGAATTCATCTCCGAATGTACGTCGGTACCCTATCGCCAATGGAAATTGATGACCAGTTGAAGGCTCAGCTCTTTCTCCGATCTCTTTCTGGGGCACCTCAGAAATGGTTTCTCTCCCTCGATGTAGCGAAGACCAGAACTTGGGAGGACATAGCTACGGCATTCGTCAGTCAGTACAGTTATAATGTCCAGTTAGATGTAACTACTCGGGAGTTAGAAACCACTCGTCAAGAAAATAGAGAGTCATTTTTGGACTTTTTGACTAGGTGGAGGGGTAAGGCCACTAAGATGACAAACCGATCATTTGAAAAAGAGCAAGTGAGGATAGTAGTGAATAATCTATAGTCTCCACTGAAGCGATATCTTATCAGTCAGCCACTTTCTACCTTTGAACAGCTGTTTGACGCTGGAGTTCAGATAGAAGATACAATCTAGTCTGGGGATATCGAGAAAGCCGAACCGAGCTAGAAACCAAGGAGGACCATCCCCGCAAACAACCTAAAACCAAACTGCCACCACCAACCTCGTGTCTCGCTCGAATGAGGTAAACCTGCTAAATCCATCCTCTTTTGCCCAGCCATCCAACAATACCCATCAGTCCGACAACGGTCAACAGCAACAGAGGCCAACGAGAGTGTTCGCTGCCCTCAACATTTCATTGTCCACTGCCCTGAGTCCACTCGTCGAGAAAGGGCTTATGAAGTCATTGAACCCCATGCCTGTACCTGATCCCCTACCGCCAAGATTTAATGCTTCACAATACTGCGCCTTCCATAAAGGTCATGGACATTTGACCAATAAATGTATGAGGCTGCGTCATGAGATCTAGAATCTCATTGACAACAAAGTGATCCCGCCACCATCCGCTACTCCAAAACCAAACGTAACGACTAACCCCTTGCCGAATCATGCCAGGCAAGCTGGGGTAAATTACATGTCTTTGGGGGAATCAGAGGATCCGAGTCCACACATCTGTTCAGCATACCTATCACGGCCTCATGTTTCAGTAACTGAGGATTAGACAGCATGTTCATTTATCATAGTTAGAGGCAGTCGAGACAGGATGAAGGAATAGAATGATAGTGCTTGTGAGTGGTATCAGACAGCATTCCTAGCTATTCAACTAGAAGAAGAGGAGCGCAACGAAGAAGATGATTGGCTTTTGGATTACCCTGCCCGACCATATGGGTTTGGTCACGTGCTCGATGGCATTATCCTTCCCCAACTTTTTGAGGAAGAGGTATATGTGGATTAAATGAAATCCTATTGGCTAGTAAGAGTAGTGCTGAAGTCTGACGGAGCAGAATGGATCGATTTTTGGGCCACTCAAGAACAACAGGTGGACTTTATCAAAGAGGATATATGGGAAGAAATTGATAATACTTGGGCCATTGAAGACGATGAGAATAGAAGAGGAAGAATGGCAATCACTGATTTAGGCAATTTGTGGGCATTCAAAAGCCCTCCACTTTTGAACGATGTACGACAGACTAGTGATACAATAACAGGATTATAGGATCCTAAGGAGGAGATAGAACATCTGACCAGAAGTGAGCGACATTTCAAGCCAACCCAACTAGAAAAAGGGGCAACCAAGTGGAAAAGGGAAGGAAAAAGAACATGAGGAAGAGGATGATGCGGTGTTGAAGTAGTTAAAGAAGATGCAAGCCAACATCAGCATTTGGGGGCCACTGATGGCCTCACACAAACACAGACAAGCTGTGCTAAAGGTTTTGAATAAAGCCAGCATCCCGATAGAGGCCACCCCGGAGCAACTGATTGGACTTATTCTGCCAGCGGTTGAGCCGAAAATTATTTCCTTTTCTGATAAAAATCTACCAGCAGAAGGAAGGAATCACAACAAACCACTGCACATCACCGTTAAGTGCCTAGACAAATGAGTCCCCATGACTCTTATCGATAACGGGTCTACATTAAATGTATGTCTGCTCAGAACAGCACTCTGCTTAGGACTAAAGACGGAGCAATTCATACCAAGAAATCAAGGAGTCCGAGCTTATGACAACACAAGGAGGGACGTACTGGGACTTGTGTCGTTTGTAATATCAGTAGGCCCCTTGGAAACGTCGGTCGAGTTCCATGTACTAGATGTACCGGCGTCTTTCAACTTGCTGTTGGATAGACCTTGGTTGCATGACCCAAGTGTCCAGGCAGTACCATTGACTCTCCATCAGAAATTGAAACTGATAAGAAATGGGGCAGTTTTGACAATTCACAGGGAAGACATCATTCATCCCCCAAGAGGAGGAGAAAGCTCAACTCTGTTGGAAGTACAGCATGGTAAAGATGATGTATTACTCAGTAGTTTTTGATTCAATGAAGCACAGGTTGTCCAGATGCGAATGAATGAGGAGGAAATGTACATCAACCCGCAGGTTGTAACAATGATGAGAAAAATGTCTTTCCCAGGTATGGTATTACGGTGTAAGCAGCAGGGAATCCCAGAACCTAATCAGGTATTGCCAACTTTGCACCGTTTTGGTATTGGGTACGAGCCAACGGAAGAGGATTTGGAAGGGCCTAGAAGGGGAAGGAAGGCTAATTATTCTGGGATGCTTAATGGGCACTTTGTCAAGGAGGGAGAGGATTTCCCGTATTGTGGCTTTCTAGAGCCATGGATTGACGAAGAAACCAATCAAAATCTACCAGGGTTGGAAATCTTTTTTGGCCATCAGTTGTCTAATTCAGAAGAGGAAAAGATAGTGAAAGGGGAAGAGAATGATGAGAAGATTCAAGTGGAAGATTGGGCCGACAAGCTCGATGGTACTGACATGGGGATGCTGTTTAATGAGAAGATGGCTAATCTGCATGTAACTAATCAAGACTGCTTAATGATGGACTTCAGCGCACCAGCCAATTGCATCAAGCTCATTGTTGATGCAGCTACAAAAGAGGTGAAGAATTGGACCCCTGAGTCTTCTGATGTACACATTGTTTATCTTGAGTTCGGGTTTGAGTCGGAGTCTACAATCGAGGGCGCATCTGTTGATGCACCTCCCCTTGTTTATGCCTTTGAGTTTGTAATTCCCTCTGTTTTTAATGAGATGAACGAGATTTCTGTTTACTCTGCTTTGTCTGATTTATTTCATACGTTTTTCGACGATTATGAATTCGACGGGGATATCCCCGAAGAAATAAAACTTTTAATAAAAAGAGAAAAAGAAATGCGTGCCCAACCCATAATTGAAGAAACTTTGTCAATAAATTTGGGTGATGAAAATAACTCATAAAATATTCAAATTAGTTCTTCTTTATCCTTAGTTGAACAAGAACAATTAATAATTTTATTAAAAGAATTCAAGGATGTATTTACGTGGTCTTATAAGGATATGCCCAAAATTGATCCTGACATTGTCCAGCACCATATCCCCTTATACCCCGATACCAAACCTGTTAAACAAAAGTTAAGACTAATCTGGCCAGAATGGGCTCTGAAGATCAAAGAAGAAGTTGCCAAACAGATCAATGCAGGATTCCTCATGGTAACTGAGTATCCGAAATGGGTAGCCAACATTGTGCCGATTTCAAAGAAGAACGAACGTATCCGAGTCTATGTGGATTTTTGGGACCTCAACAAGGTTAGCCTGAAAGATGATTTTCCATTACAGCGGGGCATGCCTTGCTGTCATTCATGGATGACTTCTCCGGGTACAACTAGATTCTCATGGATCCTGAGGACAGAGAAAAGACGACCTTCACCACGCCTTGGGGCACCTATTGCTATCGTGTGATGCCGTTTGGTTTAAAGAATACAAGGGCAACCTATTAGAGGGCTGCCACCACTTTACTACACGACATGATACATAAGGAGGTCGAAGTATACGTGGATGATATGATAGTCAAATCCAAAGATCGGGATGGTCACATCATAGCACTGTAAAAATTCTTTGAAAAGATTCAAAAGTACAAGATGCGACTCAACCCGCAAAACTGTGCCCTTGGGGTTACTGCCGAAAAAATGCTTGGATTTATGATCACTCAACGGGGTATCGAAGTGGATCCTTCAAAGATTAAAGCAATCTTGGAAATGCCTCCTCCAAGGACCGAACGAGAAGTCAAGGGCTTTCTGGGTAAAATACAGTTTATCAGTCGATTCATCGCAAAATTGACAACTACTTGTGAGCCGCTCTTTCACCAGCTAAATAAAGGAGTCGAGTTTAAATGGGATCAGAAATGTAAAGACGCCTTTGATGTCGTGCGATAGTATTTGCAAAAATCACTTGTTCTAGCTCCCCCCGAACCTGATAGGCCACTAGTTCTTTATCTATTAATGACTGATTCAGCCATGGGATGTATATTGGCACAAGTGGGTGAAACTGGAATTGAAAAGGCTGTCTATTACCTAAGTAAGAAGTTGACAAGATCAGAAATACAGTACACACCACTGGAAAAGACATGTTGGGCCTTAGTCTGCGCTTCTTGAAAACTAAGGCATTACATGCTGTCTTTCACAATAAATATCATCTCTCGGATGGACCCATTGAAGTACCTATTTGAAAAGCCGACATTGACAGGAAGGTTGGCTTGATGGTTGCTTTGCTATCAGAATTTAATCTTCAATATGTCACCCGGAAGTCAGTCAAGGGCAGAGCAGTGGCAGAATTCCTAGCCGATCAACCAATTGAAGGAGGCGAAGACACAGAGTTCCAGTTTCTTGACGAACAGCTGATGAAAGTCGGGGATAACAAGTGAACTCTATATTTCAATGGCGCATCCAATCAATATGGCTATGGAATAGGAGTCCTCCTTGGCACTCCTGACGAATCACACGTCCCCTTGTCATTGAAGCTCAATTTTGAAGTGATCAACAATCAAGCTGAGTATGAAGCATGTTTAGTAGGATTGGAGGCAGCCTTGGAATTAGGGGCAAGAAAGTTGAAAGCCATTGGAGATTCAGCATTGTGGTTTCACAAGCAAGAGGAGAATTGAAGGTCAGGGACCTAACCTTGATTCTCTATCATCAAGAGCTAGAGAAATTGATACTGTGTTTTGAATCAGTGATCTTTACCCATGTGCCAAGACTGCAGAACAAGTTTGCTGATGCACTGGCCACCTTAGCATCTATGATTGACATACCATCTGGAGTCCAAATGAGGCCTTTGATAATTGAACAGAAAAGAAAATCGACATACGAGATGACAGCCACAATCAAGGAAAGCACTGACGACCTTCCATGGTACTTTGACATTCAAAACTTTGTAAATAAGGGAGAATATCCCAAGTTTGCCAGCAAAAAGAACAAATGGGAGATACGAAGACTATCTACACAGTTTGTCATTTGCGATGGTAGGCTATATAAACGAGGGTATTCTGGGATCAATAAGCTGTGTGTAAACACTGAAGAAGGCTAAGCATTGATGAAAGAAATCCACGTGGGAGTTTGTGAACCACACATGAGTGGAAATATGGTAGCCAAGAAAATTCTAAGACAAGGATACTTTTGGATGACAATGGAGACAGGCTGCATACAGTTCGTGTGGAGATGTCATAAGTGTCAGATTCATGCAAACTTTATGCACGTTCCCCCATCTTAGCTATACAACCTGACATCACCATTGTCGTTTTCAGTATGGGGCATCAATGTGATCGGCAAGGTGACACTGAAGGTGTCAAATGGGCACGAGTTTATCTTGGTGGCCATTGACTACTTTACCAACTGGGTGGAATCAGTCTCCTACTCAGTATTGAAAACCTCTCATGTTGCTAGGTTCATCAAACAGAACATCATTTGCCGATACGGAGTCCCCCATGAGGTCATCTCGGATAATGGCTCACATTTCCAAGGAGAGGTCTTGGATCTTTTCGAAAAATACCGGATAGTGGCTCACAAATCTTCACCATATCGACCGCAAACTAATGGAGCAGTCGAGGCAACAAACAAGAACATCAAGGAAATCCTGCAAAAGGCGATCAACTCACATAAAGATTGGCCGGAACATCCACCATTTGCACTTTGGAGATACAGAACATCAATCAGAACTTCGACGGGAGCTACGCCATACTCTTTAGTATACGGGATGGAAGCTGTACTACCCATTGAAGTGGAAATCCCTTCACTGAGAGTAGTAGCCGAGGCCAGTATCTCAGAAGCAGAATGGCAGATGAACTAAATGGAAGAGTTGCTCTTATTTGATGAAAGAAGACTGTAGGCTCTGTTTCATGTACAAGGATACTAGAGAAGGATAGCTCGAGCATTCAATAAAAAAGTTAAGACCAGGGACCAGAGAGAAGGTGATTTGGTTCTTAAGGAAATTAGAGCTCCTATCTTTGACCCGAGGGGCAAGTTCAAGCCAAATTGGTCCGTACCGTTTCTCATCAAAACCATTATGACCGGTGGTGCCATCATTATTATGGATTTTGATAGCAATGTGTTCTCTATTCCAGTTAACCTCGACCAGCTCAAAAAGTATTATCCCTGAGGTAAAAATAAAAATAAAATAAAAGCTCACTGAGTTGAAAATCGAAAAGGCAACTCAGGCAAAAGTTATAGTAGCCTGCAAGGCCGAAAACCCGAAAGGGCAGCCTTGGCAAAAGTTAGGGCATCACAAAAGGAGAGTATCAATACTCGAGTGTAAACCGAGCCTGAACTATGTTAAAGCCTGATTCCACCTTTTTGGGATACATAGGCAGTTTCTTCTAAGAAATCCGGCCACATTCTTTTTAACCATTTTTAAATCTAAGTAAGACCAGTGCAAATTTGTTCCTAAATTTTGATAACAAAGTCGTTCAAACTTTGGATAAATTCAAACCATTCTAAGCTTAAAGTGGGAGTTTTTCATTGCTTCAATTAGAGCTACAAAGTTTTTAAAGGGAGGGCACGCAAGTCCTAAACTCTACAAACAAAAGAGGAAAGTTATGAAATCTTTAAGATAAAGTAGGAGGCCTCAAATCCTCCTCCTCCTTGGTACTTGTTCCTTATCCTTCTTCTCCCAATCTTGCATTAGCCATGTCTTGTATTCAGCAAAAAGCTCGGGACATTATAGCTCCTGTATCTCTATACGTGAATGAGAAGGCTAGGCATCCTGATACTGTGCTAGAAATGGAGCCCGCAGTGCAGAAGAAAACAGACGACTCGAATACTGGGAAAAATAATCTGGCTTCGCCCAAACTATCGTATGATCCTATGTGGATAATAGAAGGTAGTCTGACAAAGACCGACCAGCAGAACACCCGGATGATCTATAGTGGTCAGAGTCATGGCTGAAATTCGCCACCAAGGGCACTGCTAGGTGATATCTGGGCCAGTCAGAGAGGAGAGGTACTGCCGCCAGGCTGCCTCGGTATCACATATCTAATAACAGGGACAGTAAAGGAAAGATGCAGCACTGTGCCAGTCAGCAGGTGGTTTCTGTACGAGATTCACCTTCTCCATCAGCCAAATCTACAACAAAAGTTAGAATAGTAAGAGAAAAGCCTTGAAGTGTGATGGAGAGATTAGTTATTGAGCTTACCTGAAGAAGTAAAGGGCTACCAGCAAAGGTGGTGGTCTCACCACGATGAACAGCATCTAAACCTAGCAGTGTCTCGGCTAAAACAAGTGGTACGAAGTCCCTCCCCATCCACATCTGACTGGCAATGTCAACCAATGCACAGCTAACTCACCCATCAGAAGGGACAAGAAGATACTGGGTGAGAAGACAGAAGCAAAGTGCATAGCGTCGCCGCAGTTGAAAGTCGGGGTCACTGAGGTCACCGGTAGAACGGAATCTATCAATGATCCAAGGTATGCCGAGGCAGTCATCCTGTGTCAGAAGAGAGGCCTCCATCCTAGATAGACCACAAAACTGTATCACCTGCTCTCGAGTCGAGAGAAAGAAAGTGGGAACAGCAACAGAGACTGCGGTCGGGCATAGCTCTTCAAGGCCGAATCAAAAGACGTGAGGCTACGGATTCCACTGTTTTGTAGCAGCTAATAGTAAAGATCTATTAATCTTCACGGTCCTCAGTAAGAAAAGGGCATTGAGGCCAAAAAGGGTAAAGTTTAAACATTCAATGTGGGAGAATGCCTCAATCCATGTAGAGAGAGGAGAAGCCATCTGAGTCGGAATAATAGAAAATAGGGCCTCCAAGGCTGTATTTATAAGGCAGAAAGGGCAGGAAATCAAAATCTTAGCAAAGGGAACATTTAATATGGCGACCGCTACCTTGGAACGGGCGACCGCCAACTCGAAAAAGCATAGTACAGTGGCATCATCCCTTTGACCAGGTGACTACCATGTTGCAGCTGGCGACCGCAATGTAAGCATTTGTGGAAAATGGCGACCGCCATATTTAAAGGTGTCAAGCATGTATCAGTTTATGGTTTCTACATTCTGTGTAAGTCTTGACATTTGTATTACGCATCCATGACAGTTTGAGCAGTAGATAAAACAGTGGATGAATATCAAGTAATAAATGGCACGAAGGCCGAAAATGCATCAAAAGTGGTAGAATGTTTCAAAATGTAATCGGAGCACCCAGGCCCAATAAAATGGTAAATAAGGGCATGCAAGCCCATAAGTGTATGAAACTGGAGCACGCAGGCCCATCAAAATAAAGTGTATCTGAAAGTAAAAGGGGGGGCTCTCTCACTCGTGCCTCGGGCGGACTCGGCGGGAAGAAGGACCGGCCTCCTCCGAGCTGTCATCCTTGAAGAGTCTATTAAAGTCGTCACCATCGTCGCTGCTGGAGGAGGAAGATATAACCCTAGATCGGCTCCGAGCAGATGAAATAGATCCTCGGGGAAGTGCTCGAGAAGTGGCATGGGACCCACGACCTCGTGCTGAAAATGGGGCCGGAGCAAAAGGCTGAGCAGGAGCCGGTGGAGGTACTGCGCCAGTGGTAGGTACTGGTGCTTGGAAAAGAGAAAAAAGTGTAAGAATAAAGCACAAAATATAATGACAGGACAAAGGAAGAGATACTTACCGGCAAAGGAACGAATGGAACCCCAACTGCACGTAAGTCTGCATCTTGTTGGCAGATAAGGGTCTGCATGCTGCTCACCACCAGTATGAGACGATCCAGCCAAGCCTGATCCGTCTGTCAAGAAATAATACAGAGTTGAGCAGTTTATGAGTAAAGAAAGACGAAAAGGAAATAGTGAGAAAAGAGTCAAACCTAAGCATGCTCTGGCTGGAACTCCGGGGCTGGAGGAACTAGGATGGGGATATCAAAGGATACCTAGCAATGAAGGTCAACACCGTCCAAGGTACCTCAACAGCCCCAGCCCCAACTTCTCCAGCAGCCGCTCTAACAGTAGCAGCAGCAGCTCCAGCTCCCACAACAGCATCAGCACTGGCATCAGCAGCCTCCGGCTTATGTCTCCGCCTCCTAGATAGTACTACCGTCCAAATGGACCCTCCAGCAGGATCTGCTTAGAAGTGATATCCCGGCTGCGCATCAAGTCTGCCCCAGCCCGATCCTCTACTCCTTGCCAAACATCCCAGTAAACCTGTAAAGTACGGTGAACAGTGCAGTATATAGTAATCAGTAAATGCAGTGCAGTATAACGATCAGCGAACAAAATACAGTGATCAGTGTACAAAGCAAGAAATAATAGAAATAGTACAGTGCAGTGAACAGTATGATACAGAGAGTAGCGAAAACAATACCTGATCAGGGGTCAGTCGGTCTAGTGAGACTCGAAAGCGATCAATATCCTTCCCCTAGCCTTTTTCCCCTTTAGCCCACGGGACCACCGGGCTGGTCACGGAATGACTGAAGGGTCCGCTGAGGAATTCGCTGGGACGTGAAGCCCGAGGAACTCATAGGTCCACAGCTACAAAGGAAAAGATGTCAGAAAGCAATAACAAATAACAGAAATGAACAGAGAACTGCAAAAACTAAATCATACCTCCCAGACCCTCCAGTATCCCCCAATGCTGAGCTCCTGAGGGAACCGGGTCAATGTCCGTATAAAGCTGTAGAGAGTAGCCAGAGCAGTGCCTCCCTAGTCAAAAGATGCAACACGGTCGAGGCGAGCGAGGACACCAAGGTAGTGCAAATGTACGGTATTCTCCTTGTTCGAAAACAAGGAGGTACCGAACATATACATGAGAAAACTCCGGGTGACCCACTCGAAGTGGCGGGGCTCGGCGCAGTGGAAATGTCTGAATCTCTCAAAGAACCACGTATATCTGACGCGGTCTCTGTCTATCTGGGCCGAAATAGCTCCGAGGAAGTGCATCAGTGCATCGGTAGAACCAGCGATGGTTGGGTCAAAAGGAATAGGGGCTCCTCCGAGCCGGATGCCGGTAATGAGTGCAAAATCCAGAGGCGTCAGAGTAGCCTTGAATGTGGTAAAGTGAAAGGTGTTGGTGGTATCCCATCACCGCTCAGCCAGTGTAGTCAACCATACCCGGTCGTTGCTGGTTCAACCCAACAAGGGTATAAAGCAAGCAAAACCAGAGGCATCAATATAAGCCCGACTGGAAGCAGGGAGGGTATCATACCACTCCAACACCTCTCCAGAGATAGAACCTCCGAAACCACGGACATGGTGACCAGCTTGAAAAGAGAGGACAAGCCAAAAACATATAAATGTAGATCAAGCGAGTGAAATGTAGAAAAACATCTAAAAGCAATAAAAATCCTAGGGTCGTGTGTAAGTGACGACCATTTGGTTCTTTTAAGCCCTAATAAATGAGGAAAACCTTCCTACCCTAGGTTCGTGAGTAAGTGATGACCCTTCGAGACTAGGAATCCTAATCCTTGTCGCGCTAGGCAAATCTCTATCTTTTTGTGATTATCATTATGTCGAAAAATAATAAATAAAAAAATAATTAATAAAATAATAAAATAATCTCTTCCCTTCGATATTTGTGTTTTGCCCCTTTTTTTAACCCTAACCTTTTAGGAATAATTTTTTAGGAATCTTCAAAAATTTGCCCCAATCTTCTAAAAAAAATCTTCCTAAAATTTTTAAGATTTTCTAAAAATTTTCAAAAATTTCTTAAAATTTTTCTTAGATTTCTCGGAATTTTCCTAAATTTTCCTCAAATTTCTAAAATAATTCTAAGCTTTCCTTAATTTCCTCAATTTTCTAAAAAAATCTAAGTTTTGTTTTTTTAAAAAAAGAGTTTTCTAGGATTTTCTAAAAAATTCTAACTCTTTTTCACAAATTTTCCTTAATTTTCCAGGTTTTTTCTAAAAATATTCTCCTCGGATTTTTCAAAAATCTTCCTTAAAGGTTTCTAAAATTTCTAAGAATTTCTAAAAATTTCTAAAAATTTTCCACGATTTTTCTTAAAATTTGTCCCAATTTTCTAAGATTCTTTCCAAAATCTTTTCTAAGGATTCCCAAAAAAAATTTCAATTTTTTTAGATTTTTGAAAAATACCCCTTAGACTTCTAGAGTTTGTGATTTTTAAAAATTTGCTTTATTCAGAAATTTTTGACAAAATCGCCTCTAATTTTAGGATTTTTGATGAAAATTTTCCCTTTTGTTTTCATGTCCCCAAAAATAAAAATAAAAACAAAAATTTCCCCCTTAATCTTTATGTTTTTCCTAAAGAGAAAATTCAAGCCTTTTATTTTGTGATTTTGTTTCACTAAAATAAGTGCCCCTTTTGTTATTTGTTCAAATCCTAAGTGTCCCTACCGTTTTAAATCTTCATAGCAAAGGTATCTAAGCTAAGTTCAAATCCCAAAGCATCACACCATCATCAAATTAAAACATCATTCATCATTATTCATCATACCAACTGGGGGATCTTAGGCATGCGTCTACGTTTGATATATCATAAAAAAGATGCTCTGGTTTTTAAAACGGTAAAGTTTGAAAAACTTACCGATGGGTGCTGGCGAGAAATATGGTGGTCAGGCTCCCGCAGAAGAACGTCAGCAGCAACCACGTCAGTAGGAGTCTCGTAGCGTCTCATCCCGCGTGGAACTACGCGATGGGGTAGTGGAGTGTATGTATGCGGGTCGAAAGTCACCAAATGACCCTCTCCAGCATCAGGATAAAAAAATAGGCCACGGCGGCCTTAGCAGCAGCATCAGCAGCCACCTAAGCCTCAACAGCTGCCCGAGCCTCTTCAGCAGCCCGGTAAGAGGCACGCTTCGCCTAAAAAACGAGAGCATCCATCGCAGCAGTGGGCTGCGTTGATGTGACTCCAACAGCGGGAAGACTGGAGGCCGTACCTCTGAGAGTCCCCATGGAAGAACTCCTAGCAGCAGAGGGGCCCTGGAGCGTCCCTAAATCATCATCTCCCTGGCCCTGACCCGCCATGAAAAGGAATGGGATCACGAACAATAAAGTAAACATCTCGTGTCAAGGAGAACGAGGCACAAAAAGCTCAAAGATCAAAGCAGGAGGAAGTTTGAGAAAGTCTAGAGAGAATCTGAGGCAGTGAGAGTGCTAGAGAGAGTGTAAGGAATGCAAGAATGAACCAAAACCACGTGCCTAGGGGGCCTTATGCGCGTACGGAAGTGGCGGTCGCCACCTTCCATTATGGCGACCTCTATGTTGGCAAAGGGACACATGGCGACCGCCATGTTGGAAGGGATTTTACCCGACAGCCGCAATGTCAGAGGGGTTTGGGCTTGGCGACCACCAAGCTGCCAAAAGTCACGTCAGGTCAGTTTGCGATTATGACGTTTTGGGATTTGAGAGGGACTGTTTGAGGCTTTCAATATATGTTTTTGTTTATCTTATTATTTACATACATTTTATTCATGTAGGTTATTTTCTCTTAACTTTATTAGTAAAATTAATTTTCAGAAAACATAAAATACTTAATTATTTTTCTTTAAAATTTTTATTTAGTGTGTGTGTTCTTCTAAAAATAATTTTTAGAGCTTTTCAAAAAACAAATAATTTTATAATCTCAGGTGTTTGTTAAAAATACTTCAAAATAAAAATTTGTGTATTTAGAAATGATTTTAAAAATAATTTTTTGTGTTTTAAACCCTTACGTTTTTTAGGTATCTTCTCCTTCCGATAAATCTAGTTTTAAGCCGTAACTTGGCTTTTAACTCGCGTCCCGAATTTCTAAATCTTAACTCCACCGATTAATTCGCGGTTATCCTTTTCGATAAATTTAGTTAAAAGTCGTAACGTGGCTTTTAAAATTATTTTTATCCCTCATCTCGTCCCGAATTTTTAAGTCTTAACTCGATCTATTAGTTTGATGATTTCCTCGTCGGTCCTCCTCATGACTTTAAACTAACTCGTCGGTCCTCCTCAAGACCCTAAAACTTATTCGTCAGTCCTCTTCATGACCTTAAACTGACTAATCGGTCCTCCTCAAGACCCTAAACTGACTTGTCGGTCCTCCTCATGACCTTAAACTACTCGCCGGTCCTCCTCATGACCCTAAACTGACTCGTCGGTTCTCCTCATGACCTTAAACTGACTCGTCAGTCCTTCTCAAGATCCTAAACTGACTCGTCCGTCCTCCTCATGACCTTAAACTGACTCGTCCGTCCTCCTCATGACCCTAAACTGACTCATCGATCCTCCACATGACCCTCAACTAACTCATCGATCCTCCTCATGACCCTAAACTAACTCGTCCATCCTCCTCACGACCCTAAACTGACTCGTCGGTCCTCCTCATGACTTCAAACTAACTCGTCGATCCTCCTCACGACCCTAAACTGACTCGTCGGTCCTCCTCATGACCCTATGCTAACTGTATACTTGTCATGCATCATATTCTTATCATTGCATCCCTGCATTTTACCACATGAACAACGTTCTGGTCTGATCCCTAGCAAGAGGGGGTACGTAGGCAGTTCGATAAAAATTCGAGTACAACCAACTTTATATGTATGCTTGTGTGTTTGTGGCCTAAGATTGACGGCTCGGTCAAATGGATGATGTCTCTGGGTCTTTGATATAACTTGCTCCACGCGTTGCTATGCAAATTATATCAAAGAGGGGCAACTGTAGACACCCTAATTTGACCCCGCCTAATCTTAGGTGATTCCGATGATGAAAACAGGTGAAATAGTGCTTCAGTTCGATCATCGGGAAGTGATCCATGCTCGGTATTTGAACCTGGAACCTTCAAACTAATGAAATTTTGTTGAACCATCGAAACTTGCTGCCCAAGTAAGGCGACCGCCATGTTTATTGTGGCGACCGCTAATAGAATCTCTTGAAAATCCTAGCCAAACGTGGCGACCGCCACCTCTGACCTTGCGACCGCCAACTTGTATTGTGGCGACCACTATAGAACTTTATAGAACCTTTCAAAAATATGGCGACCGCCAACTTACATTATGGCGACCGCCAACTCCAATTGGCCTGACATGCCCTAAAACGTGGCAGCACCTCATTGGCTGATGAACTCTATAAATACCGTACCTCTGGTACATTTTTTAGGACAGAAATTTGAGTGAGAGGTTTAGTGAGGGAAATCCTGTCGAGTTGCCGAGCAATTGCGAGTCCCGACGCTGAAACCCTGACGAGGTACCGAGATTCAAATCCCCGACGCCTACATTGAAGCCTTGCTTGGATCACCAACAGAGGAGTAGACCGTTGAGGCACATTCCAGACTTGAGGATTTCCTGGTAATTTAGGTACCTCGTTTGGATCCCCAATCCTTCTAACTCCATTTTCTCTCTTTTGAAGTGATCGAGTTAAATTCAATTTCAATTCACGCATCTCCTTCATTTACGTAGTTAAACTTGTTTATTGATCACATTGCCTCATTTAACTTAGTCGTTTTAATTAATTTCTTATTTTACACATTCACACTAATCACATTATCTTTTTCTTTAATTTACTTATCAAATTAGTGCTAGCATAGCGTGACGATACGACTAAATAGTGTCGATATCATTGTAATATAAGCACTTTCATTAAAATGGTTACAATTGTTAATATTGTACCCATTTAATGCTAATCCTCCTTTTAATGTTAATTTAATGTTTCTCTTGCTAATGTCTTATTCCTTTTTTTTCCTTTTAATATTAGTTAACCTTTAATCTAATGCTAATATTCCTTTCTATTTTCTTGTAATATAGCTTCATTTCTCTTTTAATATCTCATTTCATTTTCTTTTATTTAACGCTAATGTCCCATTTCACTTTCTTTCCTTTTCTTCTAATATTAGTTTAAGGTTCATTCAATATCATTATTATAATACTCTTCTCCTAGTGTTCATTTTATTTTCTTTTAGTTAGTCTAACTTTCTTTTAATAACATTCTATTTTATTTTCTTGTAATTTTGATTTAATGCTCTTTTCCTTTTACTAGTATTAATTTAATATTTCTTTTCTAGCTTCCATCTTCAAATTTTATTTTCTTTTCTTTTAACATTAGTGTAGTTGTCTTTCCTAACATTTTGCTCTCTTTTCTTTCTTTTTTTTTTATTATTATTAGCTTTATCTTTCCTTTCTTTTGTTCTTTTTTTTTTCTTTTTTTTTATGTTGGAATTATTTTTCTTCATTTTTGTTAAACCCAAAAATCATAAAAAGCCTTTTAAACTATTTTTTTTACCTTTTAGTATAATGTTCTCCTCTTTTGTTTTTTTTTCTTTTAAAAACGTAAATATTTAGAATCTCTTTTCTTAACATAACATTTTCTAAAACTATTTTCATAAGTTCCTTTTATAAACCTTCTTTTAGGATCCTTTTTATGCATTTTTTTTTATATTTCTCATTTCTCTTACCAATTCATCATGTTAATGTTAGTGCATGCTTTAGTTTCTTTATTTGAAAGCATGTTTAGGATAGTTTAATTTATCTTTTGTAGCAAATTCATGTTTAGGTAATTTTAACAGCTTTCATCATGTTTTAGTCTTTTATTCAAGTTTCGATAGTTTAGTTCATTTTGATGAAATTGCATGTGGGTGTGTTTCATGTATTCTTTAGTTAGAAATTGCATACCGTAGGACTTAGGATTTTATCCCTGTATTTATCCGAATTTGGAGTGCTATGTACATATGTTATGTATTTTTCATATTTGATTTTGGATGTACTCTCATTGTCTCTATTTTCTTTATTTGTATGCATTTGAGAGATTCTATTAAAGAACCAATAATGATTAGTAGAGGCCAACCTTACGTTGGACAAACGGGGTGCCTAACACCTTTTTCAATTCGTACCTTAGCCTCTGAATCCTTTTCTCTGGTTAAACGTTTTCAAGATCAGTAGCTATTTTTATTTTTTTTAGTTTTTCTCAAAAACTAAGTGGCGACTCCATTTTCAACAAAAAGGGAGTTTTCAAAATTTAATTTTTAAGTTGTTAAAATATTTTTTAAAAATTTTTGAATCGTCTTATTTTGACCATTTTCCAAAACCTCCCAAAATCCCAACGCCACAGATACTCACAATGTTCACTGGCGTAAAAGTAATGCCGGCTGCTCGCATCGAGGCTTCCATTTGTCAAACCAATGCCCTCAGGCCGGTGACCATCAGCATCGTACGGTCTAACCAGGCCTGGTCAATCTGCAAAGAAGAGAGCAGTTCAAGGAAAATAGACAAGTAAGAAGATTAAGTAACTGAAGGAAAGGAAAAAGGAAAACTTGGCCGATGTTAGCCCTGAACTCCGTTGCTGGCGAAACAGGGACTGGTAGAGGAAATGGGAAGCCGTATGTTATGGTCTGAACATCCCATGGGATCTCTGGGCCCCTCATCCCACTAGCAACATCAGCAGCAGCTATGGTAGCAGCAGCTCTGGCAGCAGCTGCTCCAACAGCACCGGCATCAGCATCCTCCGGTGCCCGTCCCCTCCTCCTGCCACCAGAGGCAGTCGAACCAAGACCTAGTGGTCCTAGCAGATGGGTCCGAGCCCAGGCCATGTAGTCCCCATTTGGCACTAGAAGCTCGGCAGCATGTGTCTCTACCAGCTCCAGGAGTAGGTCGACTCGGCCTAGATGATCGGTCCGACGCATACAGGTTGGAGGGACCACTAGGATCCGAAAGTGATCCAAGCTAAACGACTGGCGAACCACCCGCTCTCCTAGATAATACTCCCGTCTAAATGGACCCTCCAGCAAGATCTGTCTCAAACCGATATCTCGACTACGCATCAAGTCTGCGCCAGCCCAATCCTCTACTCTCTACCAGACATCCCAGTGGACCTGTAGTGATTCAAAATATAGATGCAATGAAGGGTAAGCAGTAAATGCAGTGTAGTGTAATAGTCAGTAAATACAGTAATCAGTGTACAGAACAGAAAGGAACAGAAACAGTACTGTGTAGTGAATAGTGTGATACCGAGAGTAGTAAAAAAAATGATACCTGGTCGGGGGTCAGCCGGTCCAGCGAGACCCGAAAGCGATCAATGTCCTTCCCTCCAGCTTTCTTCCCCTTCAGCCGTCGGGACCACTAGGCTGCTTGGGGAATGACTGAAGGGTCCGCGAAGAGTTTGCTGGGACATGAAGCCCGAGAAACTCGTAAGTCTATAGCTGCAAAAAAGAAGATGTCAGCCAGCAAATAATGGATAACAAAGAACAAAAACGAATAGAAAAATGCAGAAGAAAAATCATACCTCCTAGACCCTCTAGTTTCCCCCGATGTTGAGCTCTTGGGGGAACCGAGTCAAAGTCCGCATGAAGTTATAGAGAGTGGCGAGAGCTGCTCCTCCCCAATCAAATGAAGCGACCCGGTCAAGAAGAGTCAGGGCGCCCAAGTAATGCAAATGGATGGTATTCTTTTTGTTCGTAAACAAGGAGGTACCGAACATATACATCAGAAAGCCCCGAGCAATCCACTCGAAATGACGAGGCTCGGTACACTGGAAATGTCTGAATCGCTCGAAAAACCAGGTATACTGGACCCTGTCGCGATCCATTTGAGCGGGAATCGCTGCAAGGATGCACGTCAGTGCGTCGGCAGAACGAGCGATGGTAGGGTTGAACGGAATAGGAGCTCCTCCAACACGAATGTCGGTGATGAGTGCGAAGTCCAGAGGCGTCAGAGTGTCCTCGAAGGTAGTAAAATGAAAGGTGTTAGTGGTGTCCCACCACCGCTCCGCCAGAGCCGTCAACCATACTCAATCGTTGCTCGTCTTACCCAACAGGGGTATGAAGCGAGCAAAATCGGAGGCGTCAATATAAGCTCGACTAGGGGCAGGGAGGGCATCATACCACTCCAACACCTCTCTAGAGGTAAAACCTCCGAAGCCACGAACACAGTGACCAGCCTAAAAGGAGAAGACAAACAGAGAATATATAAAAAACAGATCGAGCAAGCAAAGTGTAGAAAAATATCTGAAAGAAAAACCCTATGTTCGTGTGTAAGTGACGACCCTTAGGCACCCTAACCTTAAGTTCGTGTGTAAGTGACGACCCTTACGCACCCTAAGCCCTGGTAAACTAGGCAAATCTTCCTAATCCTAGGATCGTGTGTAAGTGACGATCATTTGGTTTTGCACGTCCTAGTAAAAGACTAGGAACCCCAAGCTCTGGTGTGCCGAGCAAAATCTTTATCATTTTTGTGTTAATCAAAAATCAATAAAAAAAATTTGCCCCAAATTCTCTGAAACTTTTAAACAATTTTCTTTAATTTTCTAAACTAAAAAAAATTTAAAATTTTCCTAGGATTTTTCAAAATTTTCTTTTAGTTTTTAGGATTTTTCAAAATTTTCCTTAAAAATTTTCTTAAGATTTTTCAAAATTTTCTAGAATTTTCTAAAAAGAAATCTTCTAGGAGTTTTTGAAGAATTTTTCTTAATTTTCTAGGATTTTCTAAAATATTTTCCTAGGATTTTTCAAAATTTTTCTTAATCTTTTAAGATTTTCTAAAAAATTTCTAGGAGGTTTTGAAGAATTTTTCTTAATTTTTCAGGATTTTCTAAAATATTTTCCTAGAATTTTTCAAAATTTTCCTTAATCTTCTAAGATTTTCCAAAATTTTTTTAGGAGTTTTCAAAGAATTTTTCTTAATTTTTTAGGATTTTTTAAAATTTCTAGAATTCTTCTAAAAATTTACGCCATTTTTCTACGATTTTTCTAAAATTTTCTAAGGATTTTCAAAAAAATTGAAAATACCCCTTTAATTTTGTAGAGTTTGTGATTTTTGAAAAATTTGTCCTAAATTTTTAGAAATTTTCGACAAAATTGCCTCTAATTTTAGGATTTTTGAAAATCACCCCTTCAGTTTTCATGCCCCAAAAATAAAAACAAAATCCTCCCTTAATTTTTATGTTTTTCCTAAAAATAAAAAAAAATTTCAAGCCTTTTTAATTGCCCCTTTCATTACTTGTTCAAATCCTAGTGTCCCTACTATTTTAATCTCTATTGCAAAGGTACCTAAATTAAGTTCAAATCCCATCAATCATCATCTACATCATTCATCAACACATCAAAATAAATCATCATTCATCATTATATCAAAACACATTATCATATCATCTGGGGAATCCTAGGCATGCGTCTACGTTTGATTTTATCATTTTTTGGTATTTAAAACAATAAGGATATGGTACATACCGAAGGTTACTGGCGAGAAATGTGGTGGTCAGGCTCCCACAGTAGAACGTCGACAGCAACAGCATCGGTAGGAGGCTCGTATCGCTGCATCCCACCCGAATGTAGGAGGTGGGGGACCGGAGCATAGGTATGCGGATCAAAAGGAGCTGGGTGGCCCTCCTCAGCATCGGGATCAAGGAAGTTGGCCATCGCGGCCTCAGCAGCAGCATCTGCAGCCGCCTGCGCCTCAGGAGCTGCTCGTGCCTCCTCCTCAGCAACACAGCGGGAGGCGCGCTCAACCTCGAATACAAGAACATCCATCGCAGTAGAAGGCTGCGTGGAGGTAACCCCGCCAGTAGGAAGGCTGGAAGTCTAACCTCCGAGAGTCCCCATAGAGGAGCTCCCAGTAGCCGAGGGGCCCCATCGTGCCCCTAAATCGTCGTTTCCCTGGCCCTGGCCCGCCATGAAGAGGAAAGGAATCACGAACAATAGGGTGAACATCGTGTGAATACTAAGAAGCAAGAAAAGAGCAAGAGAAAGCTTGGAAGGACAAGAAGCTAAAGAGAGACGAGAGAGAGTCGAGGGAGCTGGAGAGAGAATGAGGAGATGCAAATGAACCTGATCCGGCGCCTCAAAGGATCTTATGCACGTTTGAAGGTCGCGGTCGCCACCTTCGGTTATGGCGACCACTAGGTTCTTGAATGGGCACATGGCGACCGCCATGTCGTAGGGGTTTATATACAGCGACCGCCATGTCAGAAGGGTTCTGTCCAGGCGGTCGCCAACATGTCAACAGTCACGTCATTCCCATCATGGCGATCGCCAATTCCAAAGTTGGCGGCCCTATATCTGTTTGTTATAATGACATTTTAGGGTTTAAGGGGCTGTTTGGGGCTTTCAATGTATGTTTTGTTTTTTTTATTATTATTAATCATGTATCTTTAGGTTACTTTCTCTTTATTTTATTAGCTAAAATAATTTTCAGAAAATTTTTACCTTGTGTGCTTTTCAAAAATAATTTTGAAATCTTGGGTGTTTTCCAAAAAAAAATATACGTCATGAGAATTTTATGTAGTTTCTCTTCCGATGAAATTAATTTTTAAGCTATAACTTGGTTCTTAATTATTTTTATCCCACGTTTCGAATTTTTAGGTCTTAACTCAACCTATTAATTCGTTGTATTCCCTTTCGGTAAGATTAACTTTAAACCGTAACTTGGCATTTAATCTCGCTTCTGATAGATCTAAATTTTAAGTCATAACTTTATCTCGTACCTCGTTCCGAATTTTTAGGTCTTAACATGACCTATTAGTTCGATGTTTTTCTCGTCGGTCCTCCTCATGACCCTAAACTGGCTTGTCAGTTCTCCTCATGATCCTAAATTGACTCGTCTGTCCTCCTCCTCATGACCCTAAACTGACTTGTCGGTCCTCCTCATGACCATAAACTGACTCGTCGGTCCTCTTCATGACCTTAAACTGACTCGCATTGCATTACACTACATTTTTCATGCATCATTTTTGTATTTTGCCCCATGAACTACGTTTTAGTCTGATCCCTAGCAAAGGGATACGTAGGCAGCTCAATAGAAATTTGAGTACGACCAACATCATATACATACTTTTGTGTTTGCGGCCTAAGATTGACGGCTCAGTCAAATGGATGTTGTGTCTGAATCTTTGATATAATTTGCATCACGCGTTGCTAAGCAAGTTATATCAAAGAGGGACAACTGTAAACACCCCAATTTGACCCCACCCAATTTTAGATGAATTCGATGATGAAAACAGGTGGAATGGTGCTTCAGTTCGATCCTCGAAAAGTGATCAAAGCTCGGTATTTGAACCCGAAACCTTCAAACCAATGAAATTTTGTTGAACCATTGATAACTTGTTGTTCAAGTCATTCCAAAAGTGGCGACCGCCATGTTTATTGTGGCGACCATCAATAGAACCTCTTGGAAACCCTATCCAAAAGTAGCGACCGCCGCCTTAAACCTAGCGATCGCCAACTTGCATTGTGGTGACTGTCAATAAAACCCTTTGGAACCTTCTTTCTACATGGCGACCGGCATATCCTACCTGGCGACCGCCAACTCCAAATGGCCTGACGTGTCCCAAAACGTGGCAGCATCTCATTGGCTGATAAACTCTATAAATACCGTACCTCTAATACGTTTTCAAGGACAGAAAATTAGAGAGAGGTTTAGTGAGAGAAACTCTACCGAGTTGCCGAGCAATTTCGAGTCCTTACGCCGAAGCCCTACCGAAATACCGAAATCCGAACCTCCGACGCCTATATTGAAGGTCTTGCTTGGATCACCACCCGAGAATTGGACCATTGAAATACATTCCCGACTTGAGGAATCCCCGACAATCTAGGCACCTGGTTTGGATCCCCGATCCTTCTAACTCCATTTTTTCTTTTCTGGAGTGATCGGGATTAACTTTCAATTTCAATTTGTATCATTTTTTGTTTACGTAATTAACCTCGCTTATTGTTTAAATTTCCTTATGTAATTTGTTCACTGTTTAGTTATTAACTTATTCTTATTCACACTTAACACATTTGTTATTTTTTTTATTTAATTCATTAAATAGTGCTAATATATTTTGACAATTACAACTAATCAATATTATTAATTATTATGATAATGCACTTACACACATATGAGTATAGTTATCAATATTCATATTTGATAGTTTATTCCACTGTCTTCTTTTTTTTCCCTTTTCTTTTAACGTAGTTTAATTTCCTTTATTAGCATTAGTTTAATTTTTTTTTCTTTTCTTTTAATATTAGCTTAATGTCCCTTCATTAGCCTTTATTTTTTTTTCTTTTCTTTAATGGTAGTGTAAAATTCCTTTTCTAGTTTCTTTTTTTTACTCCATTTATTTTCTCTCCCTTATTAGTAGCTTTAATTTTCATTCAATGTACCATTTTCTTTTCTTTTTTTACAATATTAGTTTAATGCTCATTTACTAGCTTTTATCTTCTATTTCCTTTTCCTTTTCTTTTAACATTAGTGTAATTTCTTTCTCTAGTATTTCATTTTCTTTTCATTATTAGCTTTAAATTTCTTTATAATATTATATTTTCTCTTTCTTCTCTTTTAGTGTTAATTTAATCATTCTTTATTGGTATTACTCTTCATTTAATGTTAGTATTTATTTTTTTTTAAAACTCTATTTCCTTTATTTTCTTATAACTTTATTTTATCTTTCTTTTTCTTTCATTAATCTCAAAAAATCATAAAAAGTCTTTTAATCTAACTTTAATTCTTTAAATGTAATTTTTCTTTTCTTTTCATTTTCTTCTATCTCTTTTGAAAGAATGTAAAAAAAGTGAGTAGTTAGATTGTTCTTTTATTAATAAGCATTTTTTAACCTTTTTCATCTTAGTATAAGTTTCTTTTATAAACTTTCTTCTAGGATCCTTTTTATATATCTTCATTTTATATTCCTCATTTTTTTTTCTAATTTATCATGTTAATGTTAATGTAAGTTTTAATTTTTTTACATGAAAGTATATTTAGAATAGTTTAATTTATTTTTTACAGTAAATTCATATTTAAGTAATTTTAACAATTTCTAGTATGTGTTTGCTCTTTTATTTAAACCATATTAGTTTAGGTTATTTCAATAATATTGCATGTGGCTGTGCTCTATGTACCCTTTAGTTAGAAATTGCATGCCGTACGATTTAAAATTTTATCCATTTGTTTGTTCTAATTTGGAGTGCTATGTACATATGTTATGTATTTTTCATATTTGATTTTGAATGTTATCTTTTTGCCTCAATTTTCTTTATTTGTATGTATTTGAAAATTTTTATTAAAGAACCAACGATGATTAGTAGAGGTCAACCTTACGATTGGGCGAACAGGGTGCCTAACACCTTCCCCGATTTGTACCTTAGCCCTCGAACCCACTTTCTCTAGTTAAACGCTTTAAGATCAGTAGCCACTTTTGTTTTTCTTAGTCTTTCTCAAAAACTAAGTGGCGACTCTATTTTTAATAAAAAGGAGTTTTCAAAATTTAGTTTTTAAGGTATTAAAATATTTTTCAAAACATCTTTGAATTATCTTATTTTTGAAATATTTTTCAAAATTCCAAAATCTCAACGCCACACACTCTGCAATAGAATGGTGTAGCAAAAAGAAAGAATAGGACTCTTATGAAAATGGTAAGGTCCATAATGAGTTATTCAGATTTACCCGATTAGTTTTGAGGACTCGCTTTAGAAACAGCGGCTTACATTCTGAACTTAGTATTTCTAAGTCAGTACCTTCTACTCCTACAGAATTATGAACCGAGCGTAAACCTAATCTGAAATACAATAAGATTTGCGGGTGTCTAGCACATGTACTGAAAGAAAACGTGGGTTAGTTAGAACCGATGACAGAAGTTTGTTTCTTTGTAGGGTATCCCAAGAGAACGAAGGGTGGTCTGTTTTATAATCCTAAGGATCATAAGGTCATTGTTAGCATCAATGCCCGATTCTTAAAAGATGATTATACTATGGATCACCGGCCGAAAAGCAATATTATTCTAAAAAAACATAGAAGAAATACCAGTAGAATGGAAGAACAAGTCACTGATATCCCATTACTTCATTATAGTGAGAGGATTATCGGGATAGGTGCAAATCAAGAACAGGGTGCTGATGCACAGGGTTTTGATTCTACACAGCGTGTTATTACTAGTACACAAACGCAGGTAGTTCCTCGTCATAGTGGAAGGGTTGTTTATCAACCTGACCGGTATATGTTATCGGGAGAGTCTTTTGATAGGATCTCGGTAGAACGAGATACCGAGTCCTGTAACTATAATGAAGCACTTCAAGACAAAGATGCAGATCTTTAGCAAAGGGCTATGAATTTAGAGATGAAATCTATGTATTCCAATCAAGTTTGGAAACTTGTAGAACCATCCGAAAGGATAAAACTCATTTGATGCAAGTGGATCTATAAGAGGAAGAGAGGAGCAGATGGGAAGGTTGAAACTTTAAAGTTAGGCTTTTTGCTAAAGGGTTCACTCATAAAGAAGGGATCGATTATGAGAAAACATTTTCGCCGGTAGTCGTACTTAAGTCTATCCGAATTCTCTTATCCATTGATGCTCATTTCAATTACGAAATCTAACAAATAGACGTCAAGATAACTTTCCTTAACGGAAGTCTTGACAAGTGTATCTATATGATACAACCAGACAGATTCATTGTAAAGGGCCAGGAACACATGTTGTGTAAGCTTAAGAGATCCATTTACGGACCTAAGTAGGCATCAAGGTCTTGAAACACTTAGTTTGATCAAGTTATTAAGTCTTATTATTTTGATCAAAGTCCAGATGAGTCTTATGTGTACAAGAAGCGTGACGGAAGCGTGGTGATCTTTCTAGTACTTTATGTAGACGATATCTTGCTCATCAAAAATGATGCAGGGGCATTATCTACGGTTAAAGTATGGTTATCTAGGTATTTCGATATGAAAAACTTGGGAGAAGCCAGTCACATCCTTAAGATCAAGCTTTGTGCGAGATCGAAAATAAAGAATGCTAGGCTTATCACAAGTAAAGTATATCGATGATATCCTTGCTCATTTTAGCATGCAAGATTTCAAGAAAGGGTTTTTTCTTTTCAGGCATAGAATTACTCTACCCAATGATCAGTGTCCTAAGACACTCAATGAGATAGAGAAGATGAAGGTGGTTCCTTATACTTCGGTTGTAAGAAGTCTCATGTATGCTATGCTTTTCACTAGACCTGTCACGCCCCAAACTCCGGGTCACGTGAAACGCCCATAAACAGCCATACAAGATATCTAACCCGATAATATACTCTCAAATAAAACCATACATGCATTGCATATAAACGCCAAACGGCATACATTACAAGGCTCCAACGCCAAAAACTTACACTACACGGTTCTAATATCGAAAAAACATACTACAACATACATGTAACAAAACAAGCAAAAAAGAAGACTACAACTCTTCTTTCTCTCCAGCACCTGCAGATCAACCTCCGTGACCGGTACCTGAAGAAAAGCAAATCCCACACCGTGAGGCAAAACTCAGCAGAAACTAGACAAGCATGCAATATAAACAAAACATGCTAGGAAATCAAAGTGAAGTTTTAGACTCTATTTCAAGCCTTGAAAACAGTTTCACATGCAAGGGAAAGCGAGGATACAAACCATATTTTGACTCGCACACAGGAGTCTTAAAAAATAGTTTGAAAATGGTTTTTAGATCGCAATACACACGACTCTTAAAAATAATTTGAAAATTGGTCTATCCGTCCCATAATACAATTCATGCAATCCATGTATCTTCTCGAACTTTCACCAATGGACCGTAGCCCCTATCAATGCATCTTTACGGACTTTAACCGAGGGACCGTAGCCCTAACGAATACCTCTTTACGAACTTGCACCGAGGGACCGTAGCCCTATCAAACGCTTCTTTACGGGCTTTAACTAAAGGGTCGTAATCCTGTCGTAATCTTCTCGGACTTTAACCGAAGGGTCGTAACCCTAACGTAATCACCGTTAGCTAGAGCTAACATAACCTTCTATGTCATTCCATGCACCTATACATAACTTAATAAGGAATTAAATGCATAAAATCGCGTACTATCACTACGTATCACAAACTATGCCACATGCTACACACGTAACTCACATAAACCTGCACCCATGCAACATGCACTACATGCATTTGTTCCTCAAATTCCACATCCATATGCCTATCAAACTCAGGGTCTTAAAGCACATACCACATTACACATAACACCATCTAAAGCTATGTAAATCGTATTACATAATCCATGCATGAATAAACTACAGTTATAACATGCATAAGCTCGTTATAAAAGCACACATAACCACGTATAGCCACACACCATGAAGCTACTCGCCACATAACCCGACACGTCATCACAAGCCACACACCCGTCATTCAACACCCGAATGACCCGCCCACACCGGGATAACCAACACCTAACCTGGAGGTCGACACCCAAACCTCCCTCAAACCGATTCTCACCAGAACTAACACCTCAAAATCGAACCACGGACCCACACTAAACTCACATAACCAACACGCACACAACCATGCTTCGCATCCACATCTCACACCCACATGTCATCCACAAGGACGACACCTAACCAAACACCCGAGGCCACAACCCGACCCCCAAGCCACCACACGACCAACCGAACCCCCAAAAGGAATCCACAGGTATTTGAATCAACTAACCCCATAATTAATCAATTGAGTACCATAGGACACCGATTGGAAACCAAGAAACCAATCTAAAACCACAAAACCAACAGCCCACAGCTTCAGTCGACTGGACCCAACTCCCAGTCGACTGAAAAACACACTGGAAACACAAAACGCCAAACTGAGCCACTTCAGTCGACTGGACCTATGAGTTTAGTCGACTGAACCACAAGAACTATGATCCAGCCAACTGAACCTATGAGCTCAGTCGACTGAACCCACCCAGAAATCGTCTCCGAGCTACGAGTTCAACCCTCCAAGCCTCGAATTGAAGCCTCCGAACATCGATTCAACAACCGTGAACACCCACAAATCTAGGCCTAACACCGAGACCTCCAAAGAAGCTCCCTACGCCCAATTCCATCCATGAAATCGACGAAAAATTAATTTTAAGCCCAAAAACCCATTTTGATACAAAGTCAGATCTACGGAGATCTAATCGGTAAAAAGACACCCGATTACCCATAGCACCCTTATACTACATATAGGTCTAGAATCCTACCTCGGTAAGTTAAAAACTCGATGCCTCGATTCACGTGCAAAATCGATCTTCGTCGGAATCAAAATCTGACCGGATGGTTGCGTAGCCCTCGATGCCGATACCAAGAATCCGCAATCTGATCTTTGAAAACTGAGCCCCAAGCCCCCGAGAACTGACCGAGAAGGTAGAGATAAAATAGGAAGCTTAGGAATTAAGTTTCAGAAAATATTTTTATGAAAATATCTAACTCCAGATATTTATAGGCTTCCAAAATATCTTTTTTTTGAAAAAGTTTCGAGATTCGCGCCACAGCGGCCCACGGCCCAGGAACCTACCCCGCATGCATATCTAAGCCTGATCATGCATCAAAAGCAGTAAAAACATGCTCGAAAGAAAACATGCAACGCGCGTCCGAAAATGCCAAAAAAAAAGAAAACGGGTCAGGGTCTCACAAGACCCGACATTTGCTTTGTCATTGGCATTGTTAGCAGATATCAGTCTAATCTAGGGCAGGAGCATTGAACTGTGATAAAGAATATAATTAAGTACCTGAAAAGGACTAAGAATTTTATGTTGGTTTACCAAGCAGACAGTCTAGTACCTTTGGGGAACACAGACTCAGATTTTCAGTCAGACATAGAGTTTGTATCAGGAGACAACCTTACAGATCCTTTACAAAAAGCTTACCGGCTAAGACTTTTGTTAGTCATGTAGAGGGCATAGGAGTCAGATATAAGGCAGCATGATTTTGAGTATAAGTGGGAGATTGTTAGGGTTGGCATACTGAAAACCATGTTTTTAGTATTTAATTTTATTTTAATAAAATTAATTTTTTATTTTATGAGCAATGTATGTGTATCATTTCTTTAATGGTGTGTAGCGTACGGCTTGCACACAGAAGATCAGATTTTAGGTTCTTATAGAATATAAGTTTTATGTTCACAGTTTAGATGAAAATGGACAT
>JAUMHN010446056.1:0-32311 GCA_032360265.1 Heliamphora ciliata
GAATTTTCTTTTCTTATTTGTTTTATTTGGCGTTCTATATTTATATGTTATGTATTTTTCATATTTGATTTTGGATGTTCTCTCTTTGTCTACACTTTCTTTATTTGCATGTATTTAAGAAATCTTATTAAAAAACCAATGATGATTAGTAGAGGCCAACTTTATGATTGGTCGAACGGAGTGCCTAACACCTTTTTCGATGCGTATCTTAGCCCCCAAACCCTATTTCTTTGGTTAACGTTTTCAAGACCAGTAGTCATTTTTGTTTCTCTTGATTTTTCTCAAAAATCAAGTAGCGAAGCTATTTTCAACAAAAAGAAGTTTTCAAAATTTGGCTTTCAAGGTGTTAAAATATTTTTTTTCAAACATATTTTGAATTCCATATTTTTTACCATTACCAAAAATTTCAAAATTCCAATGCCACAGTATTTTCTAGTAACTCTGTTGGGGACTAGTTTATAAAATCAAATAAAAGGGTTAAACTTGAAAACATCATTGGTTCTTAATAAGAATTTCTCATTTGCATTCTCGCATGCATGTGCATTGTTCTTCACACCCCCTGCCTGGTCGACCCGATGCCCTGATCATTTATCTGTTTCGGGAATTGTTGGGAAGGCTGCCAAGCCTTACTGGCTGTACGCTTTTATAGGTGCAGTAAAAGAGTTCGGGCGTACCGTTTGACCATGTCCTGCACCACTCCAGGCATGGGAGATATATACCAGGCTCTATTTAGAAAGTACCCCATTCAATTAACCAAAATCGACATTTTACATATAGTAGCTTAGAACCATCCATTAGATACTGCTAACCTTAGTAGGATTATGTGTTTTGTTAATTATATGTTTTGTTTGTGTTTGTTAGGATTGTTTGTTTGGCTTAGGATAGTTCCTTTTTCGGGTTCGGCCCAGGTTCTATGTTATCCTTTGTTTAGGTTAGTTTTTCCTTCGGGTTCTTACCTGGGTTTTATTCTTCGCCTTGTTTAGTTTTCACACTGTAGTTTTCTTCTCGGGGTCATGCCCGTATTTTATTATGGGGTCTTTAGGATAGTTTTTTTCTCTCTCGGGTTCTTCCCGAGTTGTTGGTTTTGCCCCCCTATTTTCGTTTAGGGATGCTTACCCTTGTTAGACTCGCCTGAGCTAATTCTGTTTTCCTACCGTTATGCTCCTTAGAATCTTAGGTCAAACCGGTCCCTTTGGCCTAGTTCTGTTACCTTACCGGAGTGCTACCCGTTCCTTTGGACAAACCTTCCCCTTAGAATTTGGTTAATCTTTCTCTTTAGCTATCATCCTAGGTTTTCAGGAGTTTAGTTGTTATGCTGTCGGTATAGGCCCAGCAGGGGTATTGCTTCAGTTTCAGTGATTGTATCTGTTTATGGTCAACCGTTTTGGTATCTGAGATGTTTGCTACCTGTCATCCAAAATTTTTGTCCAAAAAGTGACTGATACTGGTTATTCTACTTTTGGTATCCAGGTTTTCTTTAGGTCTAGACCATTGAGCCAGGAAGAGTACAGTCAACACGTGTCCAGGCAAGATCAGGGATAGACAGACTTTATAGAGTATCTGAACAGCCAGGTGAATCATCTAAAATGGCAAAAAATGAAGTTAATCTGACAGCCTTGATGAGGGCAATCACTGAGATACAACGGGCCGTGGAGCAGCAAACTCAGGCTCAAAATCAATACCAAGCACAGATCTGGGCGATTCAGGCCCGTCTACCCGGTGTAAATGGACAACCAGATGACACGAATGACAATGGAGAAGACTTTTGGGATGATAATCAAGGACAAGACGTACCGCAAGTTGCTGTACCACCTCGGGTCCCCCACCCAATTGTGATAGAAGAAGAGAACACTGTCCAGTCTAGAGAATCTGCATTGGAGGAAAAGATTGATCTAATGGAGAAAGTATTGAGAAAGAAAAAAGGAATGGAGGAATACATGCTAGATGTAGGGGGACTCTGCTTGTTCCTAGACGCTAAGCTTTCGAAAAAATTCAAGATGCCTGAGATGGAAAAGTTCGACAGAACTGGTGATCCTCGAATCCACTTGACGATGCATGTCGGTACTCTTTCCCCTATGGAAATTGATAACCAGCTAAAGGCCGAATTGTTCCACCGGTCGCTTTCTGGGGCAGCACAGAGATGGTTTCTCTCTCTAGAGGTAGCTAAAACTAGAACTAGGAAAGATATAGCCACTGCATTCATCAGTCAATACAATTATAATGTTCAGCTGGACGTGACTACCGGCGAGCTAGAAATGACTCGTAAGGAAAACCAGGAATCATTTGTGGATTTTTTGACCCGGTGGAGGGAGAAGACAACTAAGATGACTAACCGGCCTATCGAGAAAGAACAAGTGAGAATCATGGTGAAAAACTTGCAATCCCCTCTAAAGCGTTATCTTATTATACAGCCGCTCTCCACTTTTGAGCAGCTGTTCAATGCTAGGGTATAGATTGAGGATGCCATTCAGTCTGAAGACATTGAGAAAGTCAAGCCCAGTCTGAAACCAAGAAGGACCTTCCCTACTAACAACCAAAACCAGTCTGCTTCTGCCAACTTTGTTTCTCGCTCAAACGAAGTTAACCTTTTGAACCCTTCATCCTCCGCAACAAAGGCCAAGGAGGGTCTTCACTCCCCTCTATATTTCATTATCCACAGCCCTGAATCGACTCGTCGAGAAAGGGCTTATCAAACCGTTGGACCCCATGCCTGTACCTGATCCCTTACCACTACGGTATAATGCTTCACAATATTGCTCCTACCACCAGGGTTACAGGCATTTGACTGATAAGTGTATAAGGCTGCACCATCAGATCCAAGATCTTATCGATAACAAAGAAATCCCTCCACTATCTGCTACTCCAAAGTCGAATGTCATGACCAACCCTCTACCAAACCATACGAAGCTAGCTGGGGTAAATTGCATGTCCTTGGGATGATCAGAAGATCCGAGCCAGTACATCTGTTTAGCGCTTCTGCCACGCCTGTATGTTTTAGCTACTGAGGATCAGACAGCCTATTCACTGATTATAGTTGGGAATGGCTAGCATATGATGGAGGAATGGAATAATGATGCTTGGGAAGGGTATTAGATGGTAATCCAAGCCAATTAACTGGAAGAGGAGGAACGTAATGAAGAGAATGGCTGGCCGTTAGACTACCCGGCATGACCATATGGATTTGGCCATGTGCTACATTATCTTTCCTCAACTTTTGGAGGAAGATGTATATGTTGATGATATGCAATCCTATTGGTTAGTGAGGGTTGTGCTAAAATCAGATGGGGATGAATGGACCGACTTTTGGACCGGTCAGGAACAGCAAGTGGAATACATCGAAGAGGACATATGGGAAGAGGTCAACAATACATGGGCCATTGAGGAAGACGAGGAAAAGAGAGAAAGAGCAGCAGTCAGTGATGAAGGCATAGAACATCTGACAAGATGTGGACGGCATTTCAAGCCGGCTTAGTTGAAAAAAGGGCAACCAAGCGAGAAGGGAAAAGAGAAGGAACAGGAAGAAGAGGATGATGTTGTACTGAAGTAGCTGAAGAAGACATAAGCTAACATTAGCATATGGGGCTTACTGATGGCTTCACACTGGCACCGACAAGCCGTGTTAAAAATTTTGAACAAAGCCAATGTATCGATAGACGCTACCCCTGAACAGTTGATTGGATTAATACTACCAGCTGTAAAGCCAAAAATTGTTTCCTTTTCAAAGAAGTATTTACCATTAGAAAGTAAGAATCACAATAAGCCTCTGCACATAATAGTTAAGTGTTTAGAAAAATGGGTCCTGGTGACGCTAATCGACAACGGTTCAGCCTTAAACGTTTGCCCACTCAGGACTACAGCTTGCCTGGGGAAGAAGCCGGACCAGTTCACGCCCTGTAGTCATAGAGTTTGAGCCTACGACAATACGCAAAGAGATGTGTTGGGACTGGTATCATTTGCAGTATCAGTAGGGCCTTTGGAGACGTCAGTTGAGTTTCATGTGCTGGATGTGCCAGCTTCCTTCAATTTGTTGTTGGGCAGGCCATGGCTGCATGACCCATATGTCCACGGCAGTGCCATCTACTCTGTGAGACCCTGACCCATTTTTTTTTGGCAGTTTTCGACACGCGTTTTGTGTTTATGTGATATCATGTTTTTATATGCTTTTGATGCATGATCGAGTTTAGATATGTATGCGGGGTAAGTTCCCGGAGCCGTGGGATGTTGTGGTGCAAATTTTGAAATTTTTTTAAAAAACATATATTTTGGAGGCCTATAAATATCTAGAGTTAGATATTTTTCAAAATTTCTCCAATAAGCTTCCTATTTTCTCTCTGCCTTCTCTCTAAGTTCTCGGGGGCCCGGGGCTTGATTTTCAATGATCCAACAGCGGATTCTTCCTATTGGCACGGTGGGCTACGCGGTCATCCGGATGGAATTTCATTTTAGCAAAGTTTAATTTTACACGTGGATCGAGACGTCGAGTTTTTAACTCACCGAGGTAGGATCCTAGACTCTCATGTCTTATAAGGGTGCTACGTGTAATCGTGTGTGCTTTTACCGGTCAAATTGCTGTAGATCTGATTTCGTTTAAAAGTTGGATTTTTGGGTTAAAAACTATTTTTCGTCAATTTCGGTGGATGGAATCGAATTTTCAAGCTTTTCGTTCGGTGGTCTTTCGTGATTTGAGTTCGTGTGTGTCTGTGGGTGTTAAATACATGCGAATCGGTAGGTTTATGAGTGTTTTGAAGCATTATAGTGGGTGTTGGAGAGTTTGGGGGCTTAGAACACCAAGAATAGGAAAGGAAAAACAGCCAGTCCGCTCGAGCGGACTTATTGCGCAGGGCCGTTTTGTTTTGATGTTATCTCCCTCATTCGGACTCGAAATTGGGTCGTTCTTATACTCAAATCGAAGCCCCAGAAGTCTTCTTTCCAATGACACCTCTCTCACCTTAAAATTCTTTTTTTAGAAAAAGTTATGACCAAAAGAGTGAAAGTATGTCAAGATTTCCAAACCATTTTTCACCCGTTTTTGGCCTAACATTTGGGAAAGGTTGTTTTTCATCCTTGATGGTGCTTTTTATCAAGTTTCTTGTTCCTTGGGATGCCGTGGGCTTGTGTTTGATGTGTGTGGGCGTCGTGGGTTTGTGTGAGTTTGTGTTGGACGTGTTAGGGCCTTGGGAGTTTGTTTGTGTTTTGTTGGCCGTGTTAGGTGTGTGTGGGTTCGTGTTAGGCGTGTGTTGACCTGTGTTATGATGTGTTGGTGGTTGGGTCCTTGGTTTCTAATTAGTGTTCAATGGTATTCAGTTGATTGATTATGGGATTAATCGACTGAAATACCGTTGGATTCTTTTTGGAGTTCAGTTGGTCGTGTTGTGGTTTCGAGGGTCGTGTCGTGGCCTCGGATATTTGTTTAGGTGTCGTCCTCGGGGGTGACGTGCATAGTTAGATGCGGGGTGTTAGTGCACGGTTACATGCGTGGTGGTTCATGCATCGTTACGTGCAGGGATTTGGTTTTGTTTCTAGGTTTGGGTTTTCTCCCAGCGTTGACCGCTCGAGCGGTGGTTATGCGCTCGAGCAGGGTTGTGGCAGTGTGCTATGTCAGTAGGGGACCGCTCGAGCGGTGGTTGAGTGCTTGAGCGCTTGGGCTGTGTTGGCCTCTGAGTTAGGTTTTGGTTTTGGTTTTGGTTTTCCGTATCGTTGGTTGTCTTGGTGAGTGGACGGGTCGTTCGGGTGATGTCATGATGTGAAGTTGGCGGGTGATGTCATGATGTGAAGTTGTATATGGCTATGTGCGTTTATAACTGGTTATGTGCATTCATAACTCTAGTTTATTTATGTATGAATTATGTGAGTGGATCACATGTTTTGGTATCGTTACATGTACCTTGGTTGCATGCTTTTAAACCCAAGAGTTTTATAGGCATGGTTATGTGGAATATGAGGAATAAATGCATGTGGTGCATGTTCCATGAGTTGCAAGTGTTGTGTGAGTCGCGTGTGTAGCATGTGACGTGGTTTGTGAAGGGTAGTGATAGTACGTGGTTTATGCATTTAAATCCTAGTTAGGTTATGCGTTATGTCTGAAGGATGGAAATGTGATCCTAAAGACGTGTGTGTGATTGTCTGAAGGATGGAAATGTGATCGTAAAGACGTGTATGTGAGTGTCTGAGGGATGAAAATGTAATCTTGAGGACGTGGTTGTGAGTACCTGAAGGATGGAAATGTGATCCTGAAGGTACGCTTGGGTGTGAATCCGAAGGATGGAAATGTGATCCTGAGGATACAAGTGTTGCATGTATTGCATGAACTGCATATCGGGATGGATAAATCAAACTTTTGTAAAAGAAAATGTATCAACAGTCTGCGGGAGTTGAAATACAAGAATCGTTTTCGGGGCACTTATGAATCCAACATGATTTTTATCCTCGCTTTCCCGTTGCTTGTGAAAAATATTTTCTGGCTCTGATGAGTCGTGACCTAAAACCATTTTTAAACTATTTTAATGGCTTAAAAGAGAGTCGAAAACTGCACCTCGTTTTCTTAGCATGTTTAGCTTATATTGCATGTGCTGTCTAGTTTCTGTTGAGCTTTGGCTCACAGTGTGGGATAAAATATTTTTAGGTACCGATCACGTGCGCTGATTCGGGGTTATAGGTTGGAGGCAGAAGAGTTATAGACTTCCTTTTCGTCCTTTTGGATCATGTATGCTTATTACATGTTTCTCAGCGTTGGAGCCTTGTAATGTAAGTCGTTTGGTGTTTATATACAATGCATGCATGTTTTCTATTGAGAGTGTATTCTCGAGATGGATTTTATATTGGTTGTTTGTGGTTGTTTTATGTGACCCGGAGGTTGGAGCATGACATACTTTCCACCAAAAGCTAAAGTTGATAAAGAATGAGGCAGTGCTGACCATCCAAGGAGAAGTTAGTATTCAACCCCCAAAAGGAGAGGGCTCAACTCTTTTAGAGGTTCAGCATGGAAAAGGGGATGTGTCGTTAAGTGGGTTCCAATTCAATGAAGCTTAGGCTGTGCAGATGCTATTAAGAGAATAGGAGAACTACATCAACCCTCGAGCAGTTACAATGATGAGGCAAATATCTTACTTCCCTGGTACGGGGCTAGGACATACGCAGTAGGGTGTTCCGAAACCTATCTAGGTATTGCCAGCTTCGCGCCGCTTCGGCCTTGGGTACAATCCGACGGAAGAAGATTTGGAAGGGCCTAAAAGGGGACGGAAGGCTAAATACTCAGGAACACTCAACAGGTACTTTGTCAAAGAAGGAGAAGATTTCCCATTCTATGGATTTTCAGAGCCATGAATTGATGAAGAAACCAACCAGAAGCTGCCACGATTGGACATCTTCTTTGGCCATCAATTATCTGATACGAAAAAGGAAGAAACAGTAAAAGGGGAAGGAGAAGAAAAGAAAATCCAAGAGGAAGATTGGACGGACAAGCTAGATGGTATCGATATGGGAATGTTGTTCAATGAAAAGATGGCTCAGCTGCACGTAAGTGACCAAGACTGCTTCATGATGGGTTTTAGTGCACCAACCAACTGCACCAAGCTCATTGTAGACACGGCTGTAAGAAAAGTGAAGAACTGGACTATAGAGTCTTCTAATGTGCATATTGTTTGTCCTGAGTCTAAGTTTGAGTTAGAGTTTGTGGTTGAGGGCACGTTTGTTTGTGCACCTCCCCTACTTTTGCCTTCAAGCTTGTAATTCCCTCTTTCTTCATTGAAATAAACGAGATTTCTGGTTACTCTACTTTGTTTGATTTATTTCATACACTTTTCGACGATTTTGAATTCGATAGGGATATCTCTAAAAAAATAAATTTTTTAATAAAAAGAGAAGAAGAAATGTATGCCCAACTAATAATTAAAGAAACTTTGTCAATAAATCTGGATAATAAAACTAACCCAGAAAATGTACAAATTGGTTCTTCTTTATCCTTAGTTGAACGTGAACAATTAATAACTTTATTAAAAGAATTCAACGATGTATTCACATAGTCTTACGAGGATATGCTCGAAATCGATCCCGACATTATCCAACACCATATCCCTTTATACCCTGATGCTAAACTGGTCAAACAAAAGTTGAGATGAATCTGGCCAGAATGGGCTCTGAAGATCAAAGAAGAAGTAGTCAAACAGATCAATGCTAGATTCCTGATGATAACCGAGTATCCGAAGTGGGTAGCCAATATTGTGCTAGTTTTAAAAAAGGACGGTCGTATCCGAGTCTGCGTAGATTTTCGAGATCTCAACAAGCCTAGCCCAAAAGATGACTTTCCACTGCCGCATATCGATGTTTTGGTAGACAGTATGGCAGGGCTTGCCCTATTATCGTTCATGGATGGCTTCTCTGAGTATAACCAGATTCTGATGGATCCTGAGGATAGAGAAAAGACGAAATTCACCACATCCTGGGGCACCTATTGTTATCGTGTGATGCCATTTGGTTTGAAGAATGCAGGGGCAACCTATCAGAGGGCCGCTACTACTTTACTGCATGACATGATATATAAGGAGGTCAAAATATATGTGGATGATATGATAGTTAAGTCCAAGGGTCAGGATGGCCACATCATAGCGCTTTGAAAGTTCTTTGAACGAATTCAAAAATACAAAAATGCGGCTCAACCCACAGAAGTGTGCCTTCAGAGTTATCGCCAAAAAAATTCTTGGATTTATGATCACTCAACGGGACATCGAAGTTGACCCCTCAAAGATTAAAGCAATATTAAAAATGCCTCCTCCGAGGACCAAGCGAGAAGTCAGGGGCTTCTTGGATAAGATACAGTTCATCAATCGATTCATCGCAAAATTAACAATGACCTGTTAGCTGCTTTTTCGTCTGTTAAAGAAATGAGTCGAGTTTGAATGGGATCAGAAATGCCAAGATGGCTTTAAAGCTGTGCGCCAGAACTTGCAAAATCCACATGTTCTAGCATCTCCCAAACTTGATAAACCACTGATCCTCTATTTGTCAGTGACTGATTTAGCTATAGGATGTATGATGGCACAAAAGGGTGAAAATAGAACTGAAAAGGCGGTCTACTACTTAAGAAAGAAGATGACGGGGTCAGAAAAATGATACACACCACTGGAAAAGACATGCTGGGCTTTGGTTTGGGTTTCCCAAAAACTGAGGCATTACATGCTGTCTTTCACGGAGAATATCATCTCTCGGATGGACCTGTTGAAGTACCTATTTGAAAAGTTGGCACTGATAGAAAGGTTGGCTCGATGGTTGCTGTTATTATTAGAGTTTGATCTTAAATATGTCACTCGGAAGTTAGTTAAGGGTAGAGCAGTATCTGAGTTCCTAGCAGAACAATCGATAGAAGTCGATGAAGACGCGAAATTCTAATTCCCTGACGAACAGCTGATGAAAGTCGGGGATGACAAGTGGACTCTATATTTTGATGGTGCATCCAACCAGTATGGCTATGGAAAAGAGTCCTTCTTGTTACTCCTGACGAATCACACACGTCCCTTTATCTTTGAAGCTCAATTTTGAAGTTACCAATAATCAGGCTGAGTACGAAGCATGTTTAGCTGGATTGGAGGCAGCCTTAGAACTAGGGGTAAGAAAGCTGGAGGTCATTGGAGATTCGGCATTGGTGCTCTCACAAGCAAGAGGAGAATGGAAGGTCAAGGACTTAACTTTAATCCTCTATCACCAAGAACTGCAGAAGCTGATACCATGTTTTGAATCAGTGATCTTCACCGATGTGCCAAGACTGCAAAACAAGTTTACCGACGCATTGGCTACCCTAGCATCCATGATTGACATACCACCCAAAGTCCGAATGAGGCCATTGATAATCGAACAGAAGAGAAAGTTGGCATATGAGGTGACAGCCGCAATCGAGGAGAGCATCAACGAACTCCGTGGTATTTTAACATTCAGAACTTCGTGGAGAAAAGAGAATATCCCAAGTTTGCTAGCAAAAAGGATAAAAGAGCAATACAGCGATTATCTGCGCAGTTTATCCTTTACGGGGGAAGACTATACAAATGAGGGCATTCTGGAGTCAATAAGCTGTGTGTCCGCGCTAAAGAAGGCAAAGAGCTAATGAAAGGAATACATGCGGGAGTCTGTAGGCCGCACATGAGTGAAAACATGTTAGCCAAGAAGATTCTACGCCAACGATATTTTTGGATGACAATGGAGACAGACTGTATACAGTTCGTGCGAATGTGCCATAAGTGTCAGATCCATGCAAACCTTATGCATGTTCTCCCATCTCAACTGTATAACCTGACGTCCCCATGGCCATTTTCAGTATGGGGCATTGATGTGATTGGTAAAGTAACACCGAAGGCGTCAAATGGGCACGAGTTCATTTTAATGGCCATTGACTACTTTACCAAGTGGGTGAAAGTAGCCACCTTCTCCGTGTTGAAAGCCTCTCATGTTGCTAAGTTTATCAAGCAAAATATCATTTTCCGATATGGGGTCCCTCATGAGGTCATCTCGGATAATGGATCACATTTCTAGGGTGAGGTCTTGGATCTCTTTGAAGAATACCGGATAGTGGCCCACAAATCATCACCGTATCAGCCGCAAACTAATGAGGCAGTTGAGGCAGCAAACAAGAACGTCAAGAAGATCTTACAAAAGATGATCAGCTCGCATAAGGATTAACCGGAACATCTACCATTTGCACTCTGAGGATACAGGATGTCGATCAGAACTTCAACAGGAACCACGCTATACTCTTTAATGTACGGGATGGAAGTCGTGCCTCCCATTGAGTTGGAAATCCCTTTGCTAAGAGTAGTGGCCGAGGTAAGTATTTCAGAAGCAGAATGGCAGAGGAACCGAATGGAAGAGCTACTCTTATTCGATAAAAGAAGGCTGCAAATGCTATTCCACATACAAGGGTATCAAAGAAGGATAGCCAGATCATTCAATAAGAAAGTCAAGACCCGTGATCAGAGAGAAGGGGACATGGTTCTTAAAGAAATCAGGGCCCCTACCTTCGACCCAAGAGGTAAGTTCAAGCCGAATTGGTCCGGATCGTTTCTAATCAAAACCATCATGATCGGTGGTGCAGTCATCATTATGAATTTGGATGGTAATGTGTTCTTCACTCCAGTCAACCTTGATCAACTCAAAAAGTACTATTCTTGAGGTAAAAATAAAGATAAAATAAAAACTTGTTGAGTTAAAAACCAAAAAGGTGACTCAGGCAAAAGTTAGAGCAACTCGCAAGGCCGAAAACCTGAAAGGGCGACCATGAAAAAAGTTAGGACACCATAAAAGGAGAGTGTCAATACCCAAGAGAACATCGAACCCGAACAACATTAAGGCCTGATTCTATTTTCTTGGGATATGTAGGTAGCTTCTTTTAAGAAGTCCGGCCACAATCTTCGTTTTCAACCATTCTTAAATCTGAGTAAGATCAATGCAAATTTATTTTCGAAATTTGATAATAAAGTCATTTAATTGAACCGAAAGACTTTGAATAATTTTAAACCTTCTTAAAACATAAAGTGGGATTTTCATTACTTAGTTTGAGTTACAAGGTTTCGAAAATAAAAGGGAAGGTGCACAAGTTCCAAACTTTACAAAATAAAATAAAAAGAAAAGCTATGAAATCTTTAAAACAAAGCAGGAGGCCTCAAATCTTCCTCCTTTTTGCTGCCTGCTTCCCTTCTTCTTTATCTTTCTTCTCCCTATCTTGTATCAGCCATGACCGGTACTCGTTAGAAAGCTCATGGTACAGCAGCTCTTGTATCTCCATCAACGAGCAGGATGGCCAAGCAACCTGATATAATGCTAGAAACGGGGCTCGCAGCTGAGATGAAAATAAACGGCCTCAGATACTGTGAAAGACGATCTGACTACGACCAAACTGCCGCATGATTCGATGAGGATAGTAGAAAGTGGACTGGTGCAGGCCAATTAGCAGAACACCAGGGTGATTCATGGTAGTAAGGGTCATGGTAGGGACGCGCCACCAAGGACACTGCCAAGTGATGTCTGGGCCTGTCAAGGAGGAGTGTTACTACCGCTAAGATGCCTCAATGCTGCATATCTGGTAGTAGGGATGGTAAAGGAGAGCTGTAGCACTGTACCTATCCATAGGAGGTTTTTGCATGAGGTTCACCTTCTCCATCAGCCAGATCTGCAAAAGGACAACAGAAAGCAGTCAGAGAAAAGTCGTGCAAAGAAATAAAACAGGTGGAAGAGATGGTCTTAGATGGCCAACAAGGATTATGAGATGGACGGAAGGTATGATGATGAGCCCTTAGAGCCCGAACCTCAATTTAGATGAAGGGGTAGAAGGGAACCAGCTGCGGAGTTGAGAGGGCAACCTCGGACGACATCAAAGCATATGACAAAATATGAGCGTACAAGAATTTTGGGTATGATTTGGGCATGAATTCACCAGTCATAGTTGAGTTGGAATGAAATGGACCACCTTGAGGGCGCAGCAGGAGGTCCCCGACAAAAGCCCGTGGGGGTGGAGGAATTGATCATTGAAGACTCGTGAAAGAGGCAAGTGGGAGGTGGTACCGCAGAGGCTTTGATACCCTTCACGATTTGCCACTACCTACCTAATGGAAGTTATGAGAGCTGGGGGTGGATGAATTGACTGTTCAAGACTCGTGAAAAAGGTAAGTGGGAAGCAACTATCAGGGGCAGTGTGTTTTTAGCCGACAAATGTAAAAGGTGTCAAGTTTACCTGAAGAAGTAAGGGGCTGCCAACAAAAGTAGTGGTCTCACCATGGTGAATAGCGTCCAGGCCAATCATCATTTTGGTCAGAACCAACGAGCCAAAGTCTTTCCCCAACCACATTTGGCCCACAATGTCTACTAGCATGCAGCTAACTCATCCGTCAGAAGGAACGAGAAGGAATTGAGCTAAGAGGCAGAAATAAAGAGCAAAATCTCGCCGCATATGAAGATCAAGGTCGCTGAGATTGCCGGTAGGGTGAAACCTCTCAATCCATGGAATGTCAAGGCAGTCGCTAGATGTCAAGAGAGATGCCTCCATCCTGGACAAGCCATAGAGTCGCATCACCTGCTGTCGAGTCAAAAGGAAGAAAGTGGGAGCAACAACGGAGCTTCGTGGAGTCAGGTCCAAAATAGCAGTAAATTCTTCCACAATAGGGCTAGCTCTTCAAAGCCAGACTGAAAGACATGGGTCTGTGGGTCCCATAACTGAGCAGCAGCCTTCAATAACTGTCCATCAATCTTTATGGCCATCAGGGAAAACAAGGCGTTGATACCAAATGAGGCAAAGTTCAGGCATTCAATATGGGAAAATTCCTCAATCCATGCAGAAAGTAAACCATAGAAAGAAGTCATCTGAGTAAGAGTAACAGAAAATGGGGCTGCTAGGCTGTATTTATAAGACATGAAAGGGAAAAAAATTAAAAAATTCAGAGAATAGTACAGTCAAAGTGGCGACCGCCACCTCGGAGTGGGCGACCGCCAACATGAAAGTACACAGTATAGTGACGTCACTTTGTCAACAGAGCGACTGCCATGTGTCTCTTGGATGATGTGGCGACCGCCATCTTGGATTGTGGCGATCGCCATATTAGAAGGTGGCGAGTATGTATGTTTGTAGCTTTTGTGATATGTGTAAAGTCTTGAGACTTGTACCATACATCTAACACAGTTCGAGCAGTAAATAAAGATGGACCATGTAAACAAGATATACATAAATCGGTAAATGGCACGAAGGCCCAAAAATGCATCAAAAAATAACAAAATGCATTAGAATGCAAACTAGGGCACTTAGGCCCAATAACATGTGAAGCTGGGGCACGCAGGCCCATAAACCAGAATAAATGTATAGAAATGTATCAAACTGGGGCACGCAGGCCTGAAAAACTAAATGAATGTAAATGTATCTAGAAAAGAGGGGGTCTCTCTCTCAAACTCTCTCACTCTCACCTTGAGCGGACTCAACGGGAAGAAGGATTGGCCTCCTCCGAGGTGACATCCTCAAAGAGTCTCTCAAAATCATCACTGTCATCGCTGCCAGAGGAGGAGGATACGACTCTGGATCGGCTCCAGGCAGATGAAATAGATTCTTGGGAAGGACGTGCTCGAGAAGTGGCACGGGACCCACGACCTCGTGCTAGAGATGGGGTTGGGGCATGAGCAGAAGGCTGAGCAGGAGCCTGTGATGGAACCGCGCCGGTGGCAGCTACTGGTGCCTGTAGAAAGAAGCAAAAGTAAGAAAACAGTAGAGAACAGAACGATGAGATCAAAAGGAAAATACTCACTTGCAGAGGGACAAAAGGGACCCCAGCTGCATACAGAGTAGCATCCTGCTAGCAAATCAGGGTCCGCATGCCGCTCACCACCAACATGAGGTGGTCTACCCAGGCCTGATCCACCTGTCAAAGGAAATGAAGGGCTAAGCAGTATAAATAGAGGAAAGGTAGAAAAGGAAACAGTGAAAAGAAGAAGCAAACCTGAGCATACACCGATTGGAACTCCGGAGCAGGAGGAACTAGGATAGGGATGTCAAAAGGGTACCCAGCAATAAAGGCCGATATGGTCCAGGGCACCTCAACCGCCCTGGCCCCAGCACCTCCAGCAACAGCAGCTCCAGCACCGGCATCGGCCACCTCCGGTGCTCATCTCCTTCTGCTACCAGTTGGGCCAGGTTCAAGTGGTACTAGTAGATGCACCTGGGCCCAAGCTGTGCAATCTCCCTCGGCCACCAGTAGCTCCAAGGTGTGTGTCCCCACCATCTCCAAAAGCATGTCCACACGGCTCAGGAGATCGGACCGGCACATGCGGCCTGGAGTGACCAGTGGGATCTGGAAGTAGTTGAGGCCATGTAACTGGCGGATTACCCTCTCTCCGAGGTAGTACTCCCGACCAAATGGACCCTCTAGTAGGATCCGCCTAGAAGCAATATCTCAGCTACGCAACAATTCTGTGCCGGTCCGATCCTTTACTCTGCGCCAAACATCCCAATGGACCTACAGTAATTTAAAGTATAGTGCGGCATAAAACAATAATCAATGCAGTGAACGATAAATAGTGAGCTGTGAATACAGTGCTGTGTGAAAGGTACAGTGATCAGTATACAGAGCAGAGGACAAAAGTAGTACAGTGCAGCACAGTAAACAGTGCAGTGAACAGTATAATACAGAGAGCAATGTACAGTACAGTAAGCAATAAATAATGATACCTGATCGGGGGTCAGCCCATCCAACGATGCCCGGTATCTATCAATGTCCTTCCTACCAGCCTTCTTCCCCTTTAGGCCTCAGGACCACCGAGCTGCACGGGGAATGACTGAAGTGTCAGCAGAGGAGTTCCCTGGGACATGAAGCTCAAGGAGCTCATAGGTCCAAAGCTATAAAGAAAAGATGTCAGCAAGCAAATAATGGATAATAGAGAATAGAAATGAATGGAGAATGTGCAGAAATTAAAGCACACTTCCCAGACCCTCTAGTATCCCCCAATGCTGAGCTCTTGAGGGAACCAGGTCAGAGTCCTCATAAAGCCATATGGGGTGGCAAGAGTAGCACCTCCCCATTCGTATGAAGCAACACGGTCAAAACAAGCCAGGGCATCCAAGTAATGTAAAGGAATGGTATTCTCCTTGTTCGAAAACAAGGAGGTACCGAACATATATAGAAGGAATCCACGAGCGACCCACTCATAATGGCGGGGCTTAATGCATTGGAAATGATGGAAATAGTCGAAGAACCAAGTGTATCTGACTCGGTCCCGGTCGATCTGCACAGGTACAACTCCAACCAAATGCATCAGGGCATCGGCAGAACGAGCAATGGTGGGGTCGAATGGAATAAGGGCACCACCGATTCTGATGCCAGTGATCAAAGCGAAGTCGAGAGGCATTAAGGTAGCCTCGAAAGTGGTAAAGTGGAAGGTGTTGGTGGTATCCCACCACCGCTTAGCAAGGGCCGTGAGCTAGACACGGTCATTGCTCGTCCTACCCAAAAGGGGTATGAACCGAGCAAAATCAGAGGCATCAACAATAACCCAGCTCTGAGCAGAGAGAGCATCATACCACTCTAACACCTCTCCAGAGGCAGAACCACTAAAACCTCGAACATAGTGACCAGCTTGAAAAGAAGAAGACAAGTAGAGGATATATAAGAGTAGACTAAACAAGAGATATGCAGAAAATAAATGAAAGCAAAAAAACCCTAGGTTTGTGCGTGTGTGACGACCATTCGATTCTCTCAAAGCCCTAGAAGACTAGGCACCCTAAGCCCTGGTGCGCCAAACAAATCTCTCAAAACCCTAGAAGCCTAGGCACGCTAAGCCGTGGTGCGCCAGGTAAATCTCTCAAAGCCCTAGAAGACTAGGTACCCTAAGCGCACCAAATCTTTCAAGCCGTAGAAGACTAGGCACCCTAAGCCCTGGTACGCTAGGCAAACCCTGCACGTCCTAGTAGAAGACTAGGAACCCTAAGTCCTGGTGCGCCAGACAAATCTCTCAAGCCCTAGAAGACTAGACACCCTAAACCCTGGTGCGCCAAGAAAATCTCTCAAAGCCCTAGAAGATTAGGCGCCCTAAGCCTTGGTGCTCCAGGAAAATCCTCCTAACTCTAAGTTCATGTGTGAGTGACGATCCTTTGGTTTTTGCACGTTCTAGTAGAAGACTAGGAATCCCAAGCCCTAAAAGACTAGGCGTCCTAAGCCTTTGTGCGCCAGGCAAATCCTTTTAACCCTAGGTTCGTGTGTGTGTGACGATCCTTTAGTTTCTGCACGCCCTAGTAGAAGACTAGGGACCTTAAGTCCTGGTGCGCCAGACAAATCTCTATCATTTTGTGATAATAATCCTCTTAATTTTTCCCAAAAATCAAAAAAAAAGAAAGATCTTCCCATTGATATTTGTGTTTTGCCCATTTTTCCTAATTTTCTTAGATCTTTTAAAGAAAAAATGCCCCTTTAAGTTTCTAGGATTTTTGACAATTTGCCCTAATTTTTAGGATTTTCAACAAAAATTTTCTCCATTTTTTTAAGATGTTTGAAAAAAAATTTTCCCTCCATAGATTTTTATGCCTTAAAAACAAAAATTCAATCCTTTAGACTAGCCCCAAAAATAAAATAATAAAAAAATAAAACAAAAATAAATAATAATAAAAAAAAACTCCCCCTTCAATATTACAATGATGCCCTTTTGAGGTCTTCCCAAAAACAAATAAAAAAGTTGCCCCCAAAATTTTTAGTTTTTTTGAAAAATTCTCCCCTTAGTTTTCATGCCCCAAAAGCAAGACAAAAAAATATTCTCCCTTAGTTTCTATGTATTCCCAAAAAAAAATAAAAAAATCAAGCCCTTTATTTTTGTGATTTTTGTTAAAATAATCGCCTTTTATTTGTTTGCATCTAAGCCCTAACCCTAGTGTCCTTACTGTTTTAATCTCCATTACACAGATTCCTAAGCTAAGTTTGTTGTGATTACATGTCTGGATATCATCATCACACCATATCATGTCATCATCATCATCATCATCATCATCATATCACAACACATAATAATACATCATAGAGGGATTCTAGGCATGCATCTATGTTTGAGATTTATCATATAAACATGCTTTGGTATTTAAACAAGTAAGAATGGGGAACTTACCGATGGGCGCTGACGAGAGATGTGCTGGTCCGGCTCTCGAAGGAGAATGTCAGCAGCAACGGCATCGACTGGTGGATCGTAGTGTCTCATCCTGCCCAGAACCAAGCGATGAGGAACTGAAGCGTAGGTGTGTGGATCAAAAGGTGCAGGATGACCCTCTTCGGCATAGGGGTCGAGGAAGTCGGCCATCTCAACCACCGCAGCAGCATCTGCAGCTACTTATGCCTTGGCAGCTGCCCGTGACTCGTCCTCGGCAGCACGATGAGAGGCGCGCTCCGCCTCCAGAGCAAGGGCATCTATAGCCCCCATAGAGGACTGGGAAGTGATAGTCCCCCTAACAGGAATGGCCCCCATGGAGGAGCTCCCAGCAGCGGAGGGGCCTTGTCGCACCCCCAAGTCATCATCTCCATGGCCCAGACCCGATATGAAGATAAACGGAATCACAAACAGTTGTGTGAACATCGTGAATCGAGAAAGGGTGCTCGATGGAAAAGAGGAAAGCTCAAAAGGCGCAAAGAACAAGAGGAAGCAAGAAAGGTGAGAGAGTTCGAGAGAGAGTAGAAAGTTAGAGAGAGAGTGAGAATGAGAAAGTGAGTCAACCTGTGCGCCTTGGGGGGCCTTGTACGCGTCTCATTGTGGCGGTCGCCATGTTTGATGATAGCGACCGCCAGGTTTTTCAAACGCCACATGGCGACCGCCAGGATGAAATGAATTTTATTTGGAGACCGCCATGTCATAGGGGTTTTGTCTAGGCGGTCGCTAGATTGTTAATGGTCACGTCAGTCTACCGTTTTGATAAGGGACTGTTTGGGAGTTTTGTGTTTATTTTGGGTGTTTTTGTGCGATTACTGTGTGTTTTTAGGGTTTGTTATTGATCATTTTTATCAATCAATTGCGTGTGCATCTTTTATTTGTTTTAAGTATCATGTGTGCTTTAGTTGTGTGTGTTTCTCAAAAATAATCTTTTAAATGAGTTTTTCAAATTTTGTTCTGTGTGTTTTTCCACCTTGTCTTTTGGTATGCGATCTCCCGATAAATTTAATTTTAAGCCGTGACTTGACTTTTAATTATTTTTATCCTGCTTCCGTCCCAAGTTTTTAGGTCTTGACTCGACCTACTAATTCGTGATTATCCTTCCGATAAATTTAATTTTAAGTTTTGACTTGGCTTTTAATTATTTTTATCCCGCTTCTGTCCCGAGTCTTTATGTCTTGACTCGACCTACTAATTCGTAGTTATCCTTCCTGATGAATTTAATCTTAAGCCGTGACTTAGCTTTTAATTATTTTTATCCCGCTTCCGTCCCGAGTTTTTAAGTCTTAACTCGACCTACTAATTCGTGATTATCCTTCCGATAAATTTAATTTTAAGTCGTGACTTGGCTTTTAATTACTTTTATCCCGCTTTCGTCCCGAATTTTTAGGTTTTGACTCAACCTTTTAAATTCATGGTTCTCCCCGATGAGGATGATTTTAAAGTATTGACTCGACTTTTTAGTTATCCTTATCCTGTTATTGTTTCGAGTTGTTAGGTTTTGACTTGACCTACTAATTCGTTGTTGCTTTTCCGGTTAAGATAATTTCTAGTATCTTGACTCGATCCTGTTAATTATTTTATCCCCAACCGAGTTCTTAGATCTTGACTCAATCTTTAACTTGTTTGTTTGTGCTCCCTTTAGATCTTAACTTGATCTTTAGGAATTGTTCGATCATACCAGAGTCTGCATCATGTTAGCATTCGCATCATGTTTGTTATCTTGCATCCTTGCATTTTACCCCAAGAACTACGTTTTGGTCTAATTCCCAGCAAAGAGGTACATAGGTAGCTCAATGAAAATTCGAGTACAACCAACATCATATGCATGCTTGTATGTTTGTGGCATAAGATTGACGGCTTGGTCCAATGATTGTTGTCTTTGGGTCTTTGATATAACTTATATCATAGGTTGCTATGCAAGTTATATCAAAGAGGGGCAACTGTAGACACCTAAATTTGACCCCACTTCATCTTAGGCGAATCCGATGATGAAAACGATTCGAAAGGTGATTCAGTACGATCCTCGAAAAATGATCTAAGCTTAACATTTGAACCTAATGATCAAAACCTTCAAACCAGTAAAGCCAGTTTGAACCGCCAACTTCATTGTGGCGACCGCCACAGAACCTTTTGGAACCTTCCAGTTTTTGTGGCGACCGGTAACTCCATTGTGGCGACCGCCATAGAACTTTTTGGAAGATTTCCCCTTTTTGTGGTGACCACCAACTCTATTGTGGCGACCGCCAATAGAACCTCTTGAAAGCTTTCTTTGATATGGCGATCACCATGTTCATACTCGACGACCGCCAACTCCAAAAACCCTGACGTGTCCCAGAACGGGTCAGCATCTCATTGGTTGAAGAATTCTATAAATACCGTACCCCCTGGTAGGTTTTCAGAATAGAAAAATTAGAGAGAGAAGCTCTACCGAGTCACCGAGCAATCCCGAGCTCCGACGCCGAAACGCTGTCGAAGTACCGAAGCCGAACCTCCGATACCGAAGTTCTGAAATCCTAGCTTAGATCATCGACCGAGGATCAAATTGCCCATCACCACTCCCCGACTCGAGGATTCTTTAGCGATCAAGGTATTTTGTTTGGATCCCCGGTCTTTCTAACTCTATTTCCTATTTCTTTGGAGTGACCGGATTAATTTACTCGTTTAATATTGTATATATTCTTATTTTGCTTATGTATTTGTTTTAATCGCTAGATTTCATTTTAGCTTATAAGTAATGTGCTTAGTTTAAACTAGTTAATTTATGTTATAAATTTAATTTTATGTTGTTTGTTTAGTTTATTTACTTACCCGTATTACACATTCACACTTAGCACATTGTTACTTTTCATTAATTCATTAAATAGTACTAACATAATTTTGCAATACAACTAAACGATATCGTTATTGTTATAATCCAAGTACTTACATATATATATGGTTGTAATTGTCAATATTACACCCATTTAATGTTAATGTTCCATTTTCTTTCTTTTTTTTTTTTTAATGTAATTTAATTTTTTCTTTTAATGTACCATTTTATTTTATATTCTTTTCTTTTAGCATTAATTTAATGTTCTCTTTATTAACATTAGTTTAATGTTCCTTTACTAGCATTTTTTTCTATTTTTTTTCTTTTAATATTAGTTTAATGTCCCTTCATTTTCTTAGCGTTAATTTTCTTTTCTAACATTTTATTTTATTTTATTTTCCTTTATTATTAGCTTTATTTTTCTTTATAATGTTTCATTTTTTTTCTTTTAATGATAGATTTATTTTCTTTTCATAGTACTTATTTTATTTTTCCTTTCTTTTATTTTATTAACCTCAAAAATCACATAAAGCCTTCTTATGCTAAGTTAATATTCTTCTTTTTTTTTCTTATTTTCATCTTTTAAATGGTAGTATAATTTTCTCTTTTAATAATAATTGAAACCCTTGCTCATTTCATTTCTTTTATTTTCCTTTTCTTTCGTTTTGTTTAAAAATATAAAATATAAAATAATTAGATTTTCTTTTCATTAGTTTAATAAGTATTTTCTAACCTTCTTAGTTTGGCTTAATTTTTCTTTTGTAAATTTTTTCTTTATTTTTTTTTCTTTCAAATTAAATCTTTAAATAATCTCTTATCATATTAATACTTGTTGTTAGTTTCATTATTTGGTAAACTTCATCTTTTATATAGGATTTTCACATTTGTTTTTTTATTATTATTTTAGTTATACTTTTTGATAATTTGATGTTTAGTATGTTAATATGCTTTAAAATCATATTTAGAATAGCTTAGATTTCTTATATATATATATTGCTAGCAAAATTAATGTTTATTTTTAGCATAATTTGAATTTAATAATTCTAGCATATTTTTGTTCTTTTTAAAATCATTACATGTGGGTGTACTCTATGTATCTTTTAGTTAGAAATTGTATGCTATAGAATTTAGAATATTCTTTTCTTACTTATTTTATTTGGCGTTTTATATACATATGTTATGTATATTTCATATTTGATTTTGGATGTTCTCTCTTTACCTTTACTTTCTTTATTTGTATGCATTTGAAAAATATTATTAAAGAACCATAATGATTAGTAGAGGCCAACCTTATGATTGGGCGAACGGGGTGCCTAACACCTTTCCCGATTTGTACCTTAGCCCCCGAACCCTCTTTTTCTGGTTAATATTTTCAAGATCAGTAGCCATTTTTATTTTTCTTGATTTTTCTCAAAAATCAAGTGGAGACTCTATTTTCAATAAAAATAGATTTTTAAAATTTGGCTTTTAATGTGTTAAAATATTTTTTTTCAAACATTTTTTGAATCCCATATTTTTCACCATTACCAAAAATTTCAAAATCCCAACGCCACACCTGATGGCTCTTGAAGGCAGGTCAAACAAATCTTTAAATTCTATTCCTTTGAACTTCTTCCTAAGTTCAAAATCAAGTCCATTTTGGGCTAATTTTACTAACTCTATCTCTAGTAAATAGACATGACACTTATTCCTCATTCTTTTAAATTTACTAATAATTGCTTAGCGGATTCAATAGAACTTTATTTTAACTTTGGTAAGTCAGCCATTGTGACTTCTGGCTTAGTTTTAAAGAACTGAGCATGGAATTGAGCTTCCATGTCTTGCCAAGTTTGAACAAAGTTCAGAGGTAAACTAATAAACCAGGTGAATGCTATTTTAGTTAAAGAACGTGAAAACAATTTCAACTTTAAGAAATCACTGTTTTCTACCTCCCCGCATTGCAAAGTAAACCTACCAATATGTTTGATGGTAGATTGACTCCCTCCTCTTGAAAATAAAGTAAATTCAGGTATCTTATAATTCGTAGGAAAACCCAAATTGTCCACCTAATATGGATATGGTTTTCTAAACATGGGTCTTTCAGCCCTTCGAAAGGCTGGTTCATATAGATCTTGGACAATCTTAGCAATTTGTTCTCTATTGACCTTAAATCGTTGCCCCATCATGGGGTTAACATTCATTGGTTCAACTTGATGCATAAGCTGATCAATTATAATTTGTTCCACAACTGGTGGAGGAGGGCCAAACGGGTCTACCATAGGTGGAATTGGTTGCATTCCTATTGGTGGTCCCCCAACATTGGGCCTATAATATCTAGACCCAGATCCTTGATGACTATGTTCATAAACTGGGTTATAATATGGTCCTGGCCCTTAAGAAATATTAGGGTCAAACATAGGGTTGTAACACACCTGTTGTTGCGATTGCCCAACACCGGGGGGCCATCGATTGCCCTTGATGATGCTCCGTTTGCAACCTAGCCAATGGCATGTTGGCACTTGCCATTTCATTCTACGTAAATCCTACAGGCACTGCTACTGAATCAGATCCATTCACCACTTTCTTCATTGCTACCACGAACTCTTGCTCGTCTACATTTGGGTTGCTGAATACTTCAACCACTCTTAAATTGTTCAGTACTTCATACACTTTTTGTCTTTCTTGGGCAGAGAGCCTCTCTAAGCTCTTAGATTGACCATTTGGACCACTTAATTGGTCCAAATCGTTTTTCGCACTGTTGGTAACCTCTGTAGAGGCTACACCTTCCTATACTACCTTATCCTTGTTGTGAGTTTGCACAATTTCTTCTGACTTAGTACGATATCCTACTTGGCAGGTATTCCAGCAAAAGGTTAAAAATTCCTAGTCACGAATTTTCGAACCATAGTTGGCCTAACATTATGCATATACAGTCAAATTACAAAACAATTCATAAATTATATTAGCATCCTTCATAGTAAAAGGAATTTGGTTCAAGAAATTAATACTGAATAATTCAGTACTGACTTGGGAAGTAGGGGACTAGTTATTTTGTGTAGTTTGTGGTCTAGAAGATGATTGTATAGGTCTCTGTGGATAGAGAAAGCTTTGTAAGTAAAAAGTTAGAGAAAACTTTGAACAACTGGAAACCATTTTTGTACAATTTTATAAGTAAAAAGTTAGAGAAAGCTTTGAACAATGCTCAAAAAATAGACTACTCATGAATCAACTAAATAACAATAAAGGAAAAATTCTACTCAAATGTTCTCAACAAAAACCACCATTTCTAAATACAAATTTTTTTAAACTCTATTCAAGTTCTAGATTTGAACTCTGTTTGGGTTATGGATTTGAGGAGGAGAAAATATAGAGAAATTTTTTTTTGGTTGTGTTCAGATACCATTTCCTAAAAATATTTTTTTTTGTACCATTCACTATCCCGACCAACTAAGCTCAACTCACTTAAAATATGTATGTTGAAATAAGATTTGCATAATATTGAATTTCAATTTATGAATCTAAGTTTGAAAAAGAAAAAAAGAAAGATAAGATAACGAACTAACCAAAGTATAAAGTGGTGACACATCCATATTAAAATTGTCACTTTTTCTGATAAGAAATATTTGATAGTATGTCCATGTTCACATTTATGGTGATCAAGATGCCTGTATTGACTAACAAATGACTTCAAGCTTCACATAATATTGAGTTTCAATTGATCAATTTAATTTTAAAAAAGAAAAAAAAAATGAAGGACAATATATCAAACCAACTAACGGTGATTTACAATATATCAAACATCTATATAAACTAATTCATAAGATGAAATTAACATAATTGAATAATTAGCATTAAATTTGATGAAATTGGTTTTGTGACTCTTGCTGTTCCTTCTCTCTCTAGATTTAACTTGGAATACCAACCAAAGTTCTATGACCAAAACTGAAGCAAATGAAACTAAAGCAAATTGATGAATGAATGAAATAAAATATGAAGAAAACTAAGGAATGAATAAGGTATCCCAAGAAAAATTAACGACAAAAAAAAAAGAGATCCCAAAAGACTGCTAGAGATAGAGAGAAGGGTTTGGAAAATATGAGAACTCACGATGTTAAGGAACTCCTAAAACTGAATTTCTTTCTATCTGTTTTGCTCCTTGATGTGAGTAATCTCTGCAAATCAAAAAAGTTTAACAAAATGAGGGTACATGATCGGTACGGAGCAAGAAAATGAAGGATCTTAAAGGGGAAATCAAAATAATAGAGGGGGAGCATGGGCGGGAGAGAGCAGAGGCAAGAGAATACTACAAAACTAGTTTTAGTCGACAGATCTGGTTGGTTGTGACGTGGATCGGTAGTGAAAGAGCGAGCAAGAGCGAGATCGGTGACAAATCTAGTTGGATTGGTAGTGAAAGAGTGAGCACCGTCAGATCGACGATGAGAGAGATCAAGGAGTGCGAGGAAGAGACAGAGGGACGATGACGGTGGTGCAGCTATGGTGGCTGTGGCGGTGACGACGTTGCAACAGTGGTTGTTGTGGGTGTCAGTGGTGAAATCTTTGGGAGGGAGGAAGGGAGGACAAACAGAGGAGAAAAAGAATTTGAACTAATAACAGAAAGTAAAGAGGCGCTCAACGGGCCTAGGGTTTGGGGAAAAAATGAGCGGGATCTCAATTAGGTAAAACAATCTCAATCGTTGAATTGTAGTGAACAATAAATCTCAACCATTAAAACACAATTCTCTTACAAACATTTTAAAAAATTGAACTGTTTTATTATATAGATTTTGACACTGTTCGTATCTTTAAAAAATTGTTATGTACATTAACAAATACATTTAATACTGACAAATTTTAGAGAATCTGGCCCTATTAGTGTTTGGGCTAAATTTTAATTATATATTTTGCTTATTTTTGTTTTTTTTAATGTTTTTTTATTTTTTGACTAAAATTTTTAATTTTTAGAATTGTCTCGATGAGATGAACCAAGAAAGTAAAATTTTTTAATCAAAGGATCAGAGGTACTCTCTTAGTATATAGATCATGGGCCAGTGTTCTTATCGACATGGGAGCATCGCATTCCTTTATTTTCTTTGCTTTTGCATCTGTATTGGGGTTGGAGACAAACTCGTTAGGTAATGCATTGAGCGTAGAGACCCCAATCAGTGGGAATGTAGTGTTAAGTCGAGTTTGAAGATCCTTCGAGTTGGAAGTCGCCGGTCGTTGTTTAGAGTTTGACTTTATCATTCTAGACATGACCACGTTTGATGTCATCCTAGGAATGGACTGGCTGACCACTTATCATGCCTTTATAGATTGCGATCGACAGAGGGTATCGACCCGTACACCTTAGGGTGATTCCTTTTGTTTTGTGGGCAATCGGGATGAGGGTTTGGTGTCTATGCCCGCTGTTACTCGGAATCGAGGAAATTTGGGTTTCCTTTTTTCTGCTCTCATATTGGATGAGACGGTTGGGGTCCGAGGGGAGTTACCCTCTGTGGTTTATGACTATCCAGATGTCCTTTCGAACGATCTATTTGAGTTGCTGCCAAATCGTGAGATAGAGTTTTCTATTAATTTAGTTCCGGGAGCTGCTCCCATTTCTATGCCATCATGTCGCTTTGCACCGGCTGAGTTGTGAGAACTCAAGGTACAGCTTCAGGAGTTGCTTGATAAAGGATTTGTACGTCCGAGTACGTCGCCGTCAGGAGCTCCAGCTCTTTTTACTAAGAAGAAGGATGGGTCCTTGAGATTATGTATCGACTATCAAAAGCTGAGTCAGGTAACGATGAAGAATAAGTATCCTATGCTGAAGATTGATGACTTGTTTGATCAGTTGAAAGGGTCGAGTTGCTTCTCGAAGATTGACTTGAGGTCAGGGTACCATCAGTTGAGGATTAGGGACGAGGACATAGCAAAGACCGCCTTTCGGACTCGTTATGATCACTATGAGTTTTTGGTTATGCCGTTCGGTCTGACGAACGCTCCTCCAACGTTTATAGGTTTGATGAACTGTATTTTTCATTCATATCTGGACAGCTTTGTGGTTGTGTTCGTAGATGATATTCTTATCTATTCACTCACGAGGGAGATGCATGAAGAACACATGCGTGTGGTCCTACAGCTTTTGAGAGAGCATCGTTTGTATACAAAGTTCGAGAAATGTGAGTTTTGGATGCCTGAGGTAAGGTTTCTTGGACACGTGGTGTCAAAGACTGATGCAGTGATGGATTGGGAACGACCGAAGAACGTATTTGAGATCCGCAGCTTTCTAGGTTTGGCAAGTTATTACCAGTGGTTCGTGAAGGATTTTTCTAGACTTGCCGCGCCGATGACGCGTCTTACGCAGAAGGGAGTAATGTTTGTTTGGAATGAGTCCAACGAGTTGGCATTCCAAGAGTTGAAGAAGAGGTTGACTAGTGCACCGTGTTGATTATTTCTGAACGAGGTTTGGGTTACATAGTGTATTGTGACGCATCGCATGATGGTCTGAGTTGTGTTCTAATGTAGAGAGGTAAGGCTGTGGCTTACGAATCTCGGTAGCTGAAGACTCACGAGAAGAACTATTCGACACATAATTTGGAGTTGGCAGCCATGGTCTTTTCCTTGAAGACATGGCAGTACTATCTTTATGGTGAGCACTTTGAGATTTTTTCTGATCACATGAGTTTAAAATACTTGTTTTCATAGAAAAACTTGAATCTACGCCAACGACGATGGATAGAGTTATTAAAAGATTATGACTTTGACTTGTAGTACCATCCGGAGAAGGCCAATATTGTGGCCGATGCTCTTAGTAGGAGATCTCATGGTTCGTTAGCTTCCATGGCTATACGAGAATGGGACATGCTTGGAGAAGTTAGTGAATTCGACCTGTGTCTTGGGGAGACAAGGAGAGGTGCAACTTTATTTTCAATAGCTTCACGACCTGCATTGGTTGCACATGTGCTAGAGGTTCAGCAAACAGATCAGGAGGCTCAGATAATACGAGATCGTATTGCTAGTGGAAAGGACACAGCGGGATGGGTTGTGAGTCCAGATCAGAGTTTGAGAATGGCAAGAAAATTATTTGTACTCGAGTCGTGTCGTGCCGATGTACTACATGATTTTCATCATTCTCGTCTTGCAGTGCATCCAGGGGCACTAAGATGTATCACAATTTGCGTCATCAGCTTTGGTGGAAGGGAATGAAGAGGGATGTGCTTCAGTTCATTTCTCGATGCCTTACTTGTCAGCAGGTAAAGGCGAAACATCAGAGGCCAGTAGGGCTGTTACAGTCGTTACCAATATCAGAATGGAAGTGAGAGAACGTCACGATAGATTTTATATTAGAACTTCCTAGATCGCCGAAGGGACACGACGCTATTTGGGTGGTGGGTGATAGGTTGACGAAGTCTGCACACTTCCTTCCCATTCGTATGCAAGATTCGGTAGATAGACTGGGTAGGTTGTATGTCCGTGAGATACTACGGCTACATGAAATACCTATGTCTATTGTTTTTTATCGAGACCCGTGCTTTACATCCCGCTTTTGGCAGAGTATTCAGGTGGCTTTGGGGACGAGCTTGACGTTCAGCACTACTTTTCACCTACAAACAGATGGTCAGTCTAAGAGGACCATACAGATTTTGAAGGATATGTTAAGGGCTTGTGTACTTAATTTTTGGGGTTCATGGGAAGATCATCTATCGTTAGCAGAGTTTACATACAATAATAGTTATCAGTCTAGTATTGGGATGGCACCGTATGAGGCTTTGTATGGTAGGCCGTGTAGATCACCGATATGTTGGACAGATGTGGGAGAGACCACAGTTTGGGACCCGACTTGGTACGAGAGACGATAGAGAAGGTTGCTGTGATTCACCAACGTCTAATGACAGCTCAAAGCCGCCAGAAGAGCTATGAAAATCAGAGCAGAAGACCTTTGGAGTTTGCAGTGGGGGACCACGTGTTTCTGAAAGTCTAACCACGCAGAGGTTTGATGAGGTTTGACCGTAGCAGGAAGCTATCACTGCTTTTTATTGGACCGTTTGAGATCCTTAAAAAGATTGGGGAGGTAGCATACCGTCTGACTTTGCCACCTCAGTTCGCGTCTATGCATAACGTGTTTCATGTTTTCATTCTTTAGAAGTATGAGCCTGACCTGTCACATGTTCTGGATTGGGCTGAGTTGCAGGTGGATGAGAGTATTACATATGAAGAGCGACCTGTGAAGATTTTGGACATGAATGAGCAAGTGTTGAGAGGGAGGACCATTGCTTATGTCAAGGTTCTATGCCTTCATCACGGGGTTGAGGAAGCGACGTGGGAGCTTGACTCCAGGGTTCGGGCTAGATATCCAGAGTTGTTTGCCTTGTAACCTTGTAGTGAATTTTGGGGACGAAATTCCTTAAGAGGGAAGAGTTGTGAAACCCGATTTTATTTCTTTTTCGTGATAAATATATATTCGACGTGTTCTTTTTCGTTATATGTATATCTTTGATGTTTGGTTTATGCTTTAATGTTGTAGAACAGCATGTACATATGTATTTTATGCTTTCTCGGGTTTCGTTAAGGCATGTTTGGTTGGCTTCGGGGCTAAAAAATTAATTTTTTGAAAATGGTTGGTTTCTCCATCATCGAGTCGACTGGACTGGGAAATCCAGTCGACTGAGTCGACTTACTTGGGTAGGTCAGTCGACTGGGTTGAGGCGGTGGAGCCTTTTGACCTTTCAGTGGCCTCATTCAATCGACTGAAGGGGGAGGTTCAGTCGACTGACCTCCTATTTTGCCATGGTCTATAAATACCAGGCTCTTGGAGATATTTTGGAAATCTTTTCTTCTTGGCTAAGTTACCCTTTTTTTTCACCTTCTCACTAGACTTTTGGATAGCCCGGGCCTAGTTTTTGATGATCTGCTTGTGGATCCTTACTATCCACGCCGAAGACTTTGCATCAATCCGGACATATTCTCGTTTCGACAAAATTTGATTTTTGAGGTGTTGAGTTTCGACTCATCGAGGTAGGATCCTAGACTATGTTGTTATTAAAGGGTGCTACGTACAGTTATACACTTTTTTACTGATTAAAAATGCTTTAAATGTTGTGTTTTATGTATAAACCATGTTTGTTCAGATAAAAAGCATGTTTTGCGCATGTTTTGGTTTATTACATGTTGTGACGTGTTATGGGTTTGGCGAGAGGAACCTTTTGGGTTGGACTCGCGCGTGTGTATTTTGATTTGATAATCAAAAAGGACCGATTTTGGGATCTATGGATTGAGCAAGTTTGGGCACAAGTTACTCCACGATGAAAGACCAAAAAATTGCACAGATTGGGTGTTTCTGCCCACGGGCTAGTGAACCGGGAAAGAAAGTTAGTCGTGTAGGGGTATAAAATGTTTCATTACTTCCTAGGGCCTGTGTGGCCAGGTTAATTGTAACGCTACACGGGTCTATATGCTCGTCCGGCATCGGTTCCTACGTTTTGAACCACAAGTTGGTAGAATCACACAAATGTGTTGATGACGAGTGTGTGCGTGCGTGTGTGCGTGTTTTCTCGACTGTGTAATTTGAGTGAAAAATAACGTTTTGGCTACTATTTTTCATTAACTATTAATCGTTATTTGCATTGTTTAAATGCTTGGTTTTGGAAATGAAAAACCTTTTTGAGACTTATGGGAGTCTAATGGAAAACTTGGTGTGAGACCCCAACCCATTTCTTTTTTGGAATGTTTTAAGTGTTGATGGAATTGGAATTACCTTTTGACCTCGGTGACGTTTTAAAGACATGTTTGGTTTGGTTCGGAGATATAAAACATGTTCTGTCATTGAAAATAGTTTGAGAAAAATTCTAATGAGGATTCAGTCGACTGAGGGGGTGAGTTCAGTCAATTGAGTGGGATTTTGGTGGTTCAGTCGACTGATTTGGAGGGTCCAGTCGACCGACCTGTGTCGGTGGAAAGTTTTGGTTTTTCAGAAGCTTTTCAGTCGACTGACCAGGAAGGTTCAGTCGACTGACCTGGGTATTTTGGCATTTTTCTATAAATATCAGGCTTAAAGATATTTTTGGATATTTTCTTTTTCAAATCTGGTTTCTCTCACATGAAACCTCTGCCTTCTCTCTAGATTCTGATGGGCCCGGGGCTCAATTTTCAACAAACTGACAATGGATCCTTGCTATTGGTGTCGGGGGCTTCGCGTTCATCCAAACAGAATTATGTTTTGTCGAGGTTCAATTTTTGAGGCATCGAGCTTTTGGCTCACCGATGTAGGATTCTAGACCCTACTGTTGTTAAAGGGTGTTATATGTAATTATATGTGTTTTTAACGGATAGAAAGTACATCAAATGTGATTTTCATGTTTAAACCTTGGTTTTGGGTAAAAAGTGGGTTTTTTTGCCTTTCTTGGTTTTATACAGGATTCGGATGTGTTGATATCCGTGGTTTTTAAAAGAAGATTTGAAAACAAAGTGTTTTGTGAGAAACGTATTTTTTTGGAGGTTTGGAGCTAACCCTTGGGATTGAGTCTCAGCTTTTAAAATATTTTCTTGAAAACATGTTTTTACATGCTTAAAGATCTCCATATTGATGGATTGGATCTCTTTATATATACATGTGTTGTATATCTATTTTTGTGGGTTTTGAAATATTTTCCATAGATGTTCCGTGACGGTAAGTTTGATGAGTTGGGCTTCTATTGCTCCTTGGTGAAAGTCCAAAAACGTGCGCAGCGTGGGTGCTTTGTACTTTCAGGTTAGTCTCCGTAAATTGAGTGTTAGATGCTTGCTCCATCGGTCATGGAAAACCGTAAAGGAAAGCCAGTTACCTCCGTGAATGGTGTACATTGTTGTGACTCCGTATAGAACTTGTCATTACCTAGCAAGCCATAAGTGGTTCAAGACTAGCATAATGAGCAGGAGTTTATAGTTGTTACATTTGTCTGTGTGGCAGAGTCGGTACATAAGATTTCATTTTATCACTTTCTCCTCGGTGGTGTGGCCCGAGTGGAGCATACTATTTTATTACTGTATTAGCATTTTATTTTCCTCAGCTGTGTGTTCCGAGTGGAAAAATAATATTTTATTCCCGGTTGTGTGATCCGGGTGGAAAATCATATTTTTGATTACTGCTTTCCCTTAATTATGGCATGATATCTGTGAGGATGATATGCATGATTTTAAGGTTAAAAATAAGGGATTTTATGAAAGAAAACCTTTTTGAGGCTCGTGTTGGCCTGATGAAAAACTCGTGATTTTCAAAGGGGAAAAAACTTTTTTAACTCCTGTGGTTGAGTCTGTATGCTTATGATTGCATAACCTGCTTTACAACTTTATAGTCTGTTTCTATTGGGTTTCGGCTCACGGTGTGGAATTTTGTTGTAAAATCTTTTTCAGGTAGATGTGGCCCTGTAGGATGACCTTGAGGTGCCCAGAGGTGGCTGTTGACAAGACCCTATTGTTTGGTCTTTGTTAAGTAGTTTATACCTTTCGTATATGTTTCATGTTTGAGTATAACATGTAGTAAATCATATGCTTTTCTTATGGCCGTGGGCCAATGTATGCATGTTTTAATGTTTTCGAGCGAACTATGGGTTGGTTATTATTTTTCGTAGTTTCTTACTACGTTTTTCGTTGGCTAGTGCAACGGTTAAAAATAAGGGTTTTCAAATGGTTTATGCTTCATTGAGACTTTTGTACTCGAGGGAGATTTTAAAACGACTTCCACTTCTTTTTAAAGGATTTTCTTTACCCAAAAAGTATATTTTCTTTTTAAAAAGGTTTAGCTTGTGGGACCGTGACCGTAGTCTCTTGGCTACTCTTTCAAATTGGATAAACTCTCGGTAGTACATTTTACAAAGGTTTTATCATTGTTTTGGCTGTGTGGTTTTAAATCCCTTTGTATGT